>SNQJ01S0054231.1:45835-58890 GCA_010110895.2 Picea sitchensis | reverse complement strand
AGTATCACAGACTGGATATGTATCTCAAAGACAAAGGGTTCAAGAGAGGAACAGTTGACAACAATCTATATATCAAAATAGAGGGTGATGATTTGCTCATTGTGTTGGTCTATGTAGATGACATCATCGTCGGAAGTAATAAGGACTCATTGGTAAAATGGTTTTCTTCTGCCATGGAATCTGAGTTTGAAATGTCTATGATAGGTGAACTGTCATTTTTTCTTGGTCTGCAAATCACTCAAAGGTCTGAAGGGATGTTCATTTCTCAAGAAAAATATCTAAGAGAAATGTTGAAAAGGTTTCAAATGGAAGATTCTAAACATGTGGGCACACCTATGGTTACTGGATGAAAATTAAGTAAGGATGATGACTCACTTGATGTTGATCAAAGTTCATATAGTTCAATGATAGGCAGCCTGTTGTACATCACAGCATCTCGTCCAGACATAATGCATGTTGTTGGAATGGTAGGAAGATATCAGTCTGCACCTAAATAGAGTCATTTTCTAGCTGTCAAAAGGATATTCAGGTATTTGAAAGAAACAATGACTTATGGTCTTTGGTATCCCAAAAATTAGAATTTTCAGTTAACTACTTATTCATATGCAGATTGGGCAAACTGTGTTGATGAGAGAAAAAGCACCAGTGGAGGAGCATTCTTCCTGGGTGACTCGTTAGTAGAATGGCTTAGTAAAAAGAAAAGTTCCATTACCTTATCGACTATAGAGGCAGAGTACATTTTTGTTGCTACCTGTTGCACTCGGGTATTATGGTTGATTCAGACACTTGCAGACTTGGAGGTAAAATACGCAGCACCGATCCCAATTCATTGTGATAAAACTAATGCCATTAGTGTGTCTAAGAATCCTGTATTCCACTCCAAGACCAAGCATATTCCCATAAAATACCATTTTCTGATAGAGCAGGTCACCAATCAGGTTATTCAAGTCCATTACATTCCAACCACAGAACAAATTGCAGACATCTTTACTAAACCCCTAGCCAAGACAGCATTTGAATATCTCAGACAGAAGTTGGGTGTCATCCCGTCTCACGCCTAAGAGAGTCCATCTTGTTAGGGGGAGTTTTATATTGATTGAATATCTAATACCTCCTAAAATTACTGCAACAGCTCAGAGGGAGCATGTTTTCTTTGACATTGATGTCAAAGGGGGAGAAAAAGGAGTGGTCTAGACCGAATGCTACAGTTGGAGTTCCAAACAGATTAGCGTAGTCGTTCAGGGTTGCCATCAATGCCAAAGGGGGAGATTGTTGGCATGTTTATAGGCAGGTATGCTTGTCATTGATGGCAATATCAGAGTATGTAGTGATGGAAAAATAGGGACAATGTAAGCTCAGAAGAGATAGTGCAAAGATACACAAAGAGTGCAAGAGTGTGCTATCTTATTTCATGGAAAACAGGCAGGCAAGGAAGATCAGCAACGCAGGGATAATTGCATGGAAAGATCAGATCGGGCATTGGAGGAGTCAAGGAAGCAAATCACGACAAGAATGTCGAAATCGCGAAATGTGAAACACCAAAATCCCAAAAGCATGAGATAGTTTCGGATACCAGGATTTCGGATACTGGGAGTTGGGGATGTCAAGAACTCTTACTACAGGAGTCCTGAAGTCGCAAAATGCGAAATCGCGATATGTTAAACCACGATATAATCTCAACCGTTGCATCGAGGACAAAACTAGATCGTTGATTCCAGAAGGATACATGGTGAAAGATCATCCTTTTGCTGACTGGAAAGTCAAAGGAACGGGGTTCCCTAACCTCTCGAACTCGCGATACGCGAAATCACAAAATAACCTTAGCCATCAGATCAAAGTTTTATCTGGACCATTGATCCGACTCCATTTTAGAGTTTCGAATACCAGGAGATGGAGGAGTCAAGTGTCGAGACTCCTCATCATAGGAGTCTCGATGTTGCGAAGTGAAAAAAGCCGAAAAGCTGATCTGACTCCATTTCAGAGTTTCGCAGACCGGGACTTGGAAGTGAATAACATTCACATCAAGAATGTTGAAATCACGATATGCTAAATCGTGAAGTGATCTGCGCTGACAAATCCAGGAGGTGAATGTGGCAGACCAAGTCAGAAAGGACAGGTGGAAGACTATGACATGTGGCACGATCAGACAATGACAAGTGTTAAGTTGATTTGGCATTTCAGGCCACTGGAAATCACAATTCTGAGTGACATGTGACTGTCACTCGGGTCATGACACGTCATCGAGTGACACAAGACTGACCTCACTCTGGGATTTTTTTCTTCAGGAGTTTTAACTCCATCACTCCCCCAAAAGTCCCGAAGGCTGAAGTCCCAGGGCAAAGCATAGTCATCCGATCACCACGGATCGAGAATCGTTGATCTAGAGATCGAAGCGCTTATGTGATTGGAGAGGGGTCATATTCCCATGGTCACATCGTCGAATAGCTATAGAGAAATTTTGAAGCGAAAAGCTCCATTTCGGAATTTTGGAGATCGCGACTTGGAGAGTCGAGATGCCTTACAACAGGATTGTCGAATTGTCGAAATGCCGAAATGCGAAACAAGTTTTGGCTCAGCCTGTGGTCACATCCATTGGTCACATCAGCAGAAGATGAAGGAAGGAGCTAGTGCAACCAAGCTCAATTTCAGAGTTTCGGGGACCTCGACATGGAGCGTCAAGAAACTCTACCACAGGAATGCCAAAATCCTTAAATGTCGAAATGTGAATTAAATGCAAGATCCTACGTATCCAATCCAATGGTGCAGGTGAATTTAAGTGTGATCGAAGAGCTACTGTTGCACTTCATATTGTAACTACCAGAAATGACTAATGGCTTTTTCCAGAGGAATCAAACAGGCTTCAAGGTGATCTCCGGAGAAGATGAAGAGGCTCGAGGCATCTTCCTTTGGAATGAAGATTATTCTTAGAGGTGGTTGACAGATGGAAGGGTATTGAAGCATGTAACTGCAATAGAGAGAATTAGCTTGATTTTGATAGAGAAGATGAAGAGTCTCAACTGCGAGACAGGCTAAGGAATCTTGGCTTAACACCTAGTGATGATGGACACATCGATTGAACTACCAGAGAAGCTGAAGAGTGGAAATAATGATCAGGTAGAGCACTCGACATGGATAGAGAATGCAGAAGCATGGAGGGAGAGAAGGGAAAAGTAGCATAGAAACAATAAGAAAATAAAAAGGAAGAGAGGTGTTGTTGTTGTTGTGAGTTATTCAGGCGAGTAGAAGGAGGAGTGTGTAGTAGCGGAAATACAGATAGAAGAGGAATGGTGCATTGAATAGACATGGCGCATAGAGGATAAAAGGTAGAAGCATAGAAAGCACAAGGCAGGTGTGGAGCAAGACAGTGAGACACTAAAGGAAGGCTAAGGTGCTCTTGTAGAGAAAAACAGAAGATAAGAAATCCCAAGAAGATGCAGACAGAGAGACACTGATACAGGAGAGCAGAGCAGCATAGCAAAATGGTGATGAGACCGGTAAGCCATTGAAAGAACTTTATATCGCTGTAATAAGTCATAATAGCAAAGATTTATATTTCAGGGTGGTAGGGAGGTGCTAGGGAGGACTGTTGTCCTCAGAGGTTCAAGTGGGTTCTTGAACAAAGGGAGTTGTAGCTTCCATATGGTTGCAGCCAGAGAAACCAGGGTGGTGGGGTGATGCAAGGGAGAACTGTTGTTCTCTGTTATATAGGTTGGTGCCTGTGTGACTGGAAGTTGGTGCGTCCATCTAGTTGGTGCTGGAACAATTAGGGAGTTGGTGCTTCCTTCTAGTGGGTGCTAGAGAAACTAGGGAGTTTGTGCTTCCTTCTAGTGGGTGCTAGAGAAACCAGGGAGTTGGTGCTTCCTTCTAGTAGGTGCTAGAGAAAAAAGAGATTTGATGCTCTCAGCAAGTTGCATCTTGCAAAACAAAGGTTGTAGCCTCATTATGAGTTGGAGCTCATATGTATGATAATGTAAAGAATGTACAGATTACTTATCATATAAAGAAGAAGAGGTTTTTACCCTTTATGGGTTTCCTCAGGAAATATCTATCTTTGTGTATCTCATATGTGTGAATGATGTTGAATGGTATATTGCGTACTTCCCTGCATTATTGTGATTGTCATTGAGTGATCAGGAAAGAGTTTAAAATAAGTATAATTGTTTAAGCCCAATAACAACTAATTCACCCCCCCTCTCAGTTGTCCAACAACCTTTTGGAGTTATGGATGTAGTGAAATCACTAACATTTTCATGATTCACATTATAGTGTAGAAAGAGGGAGATACCATGTAGAAATATGGAACTATAATAGAAGAAAAAATGACCTACACATGACATATGGCATGAAATCCAAGAACCAGAGATATGATTTAACTTCCATCAACCATTTTATGGTTAGCATGTTAGTACAATTGTTGTCTACAATGGTATTATGGACCTAAGGAAAGGGTTAGTGTAAAATCTAGGCCACCCATGTGGCTGAAATCTATGCAAATGGAATAAAGGTAAACTAGGTGAGGTATGTCACTAATGCAGTACTACATAATGTATTGGATGCATAGTATATGAACTAGGGCTTCCATTTTTGGATTTTCTTATACTCATTGCATTCTCACATTGGGTAGAACCACTAGTTGATCAACTATTATGTTTAACTCCTGAGAATACAAGCTACGGAGGGTTGAGAATTGAGGACATTCAAGATAAGATGTCACCACCATTATGGATAAAAAGAAAATATAGGAATCCATAGTCAATAGGATATATAAACATTCACAATGAATTAATGTTAGTGGAAATGGAAAAGGAAATGGTGGCATATTTGGGATATCAATTTGGATGGGTAACCATCTTAGGCAGGAAGGAGGAAGAGTATATAATCAACAAGTTTTTTCAACTTCGGATGGAACTGATATTAGTAGAGGATTCCTTACCACTCCATTTGTAATTCATAAGAAAGGAAGTCCCTCTATAAATTTCCATTACTACCCTTCCTATGATGACTATTGGCTCATTGTCGCAACCCATGTCAAGTGTAGTGTATATCCCACTAGTCACAATGCATGCAAACAGTTCTAGATTTGAGTTTGGTGTTTAGATCAAATAAAAAGATTCTATAATGGATTATTCAAGATAAGGGACTATAAGAGTGGACTCACTCAATATACCACAATTAGTTCTTATGGTGGAATAAGTTGAAGATAAAGATGAGGTCCAACTGCAACTTCTCATTGACTTCTGAAAGATAGATCTACCCTCACTTTCCAATATCATTACAGAATCAGGAATAAAAATGAAAGGAAGAGTTAAGGAGAAGTATGATTGCATGAGAAAAATATGGATTCATAATCTATATCTAAAGGAAAAAACAAGACAATGGGAAAAATAAAGAGAAGTGTTGCAGATACAATTCAAATAGCCTACAACAAATTAGAGTCAATGGAGAAAACAAGGAATGGAAACCACCACATTTTTATCTAACCAAATGGACTAGAGAAATATTGCACTAGTTAAGTTAAAGAAACAAGATTGAATAATTGAAAGTTTTAAGAAAAAGTTCATGAAGTTGCAATGGAGGTAGGAGAAAAGTTGTCCAAACGTTTTGAGGAGGTTCTCCCACACCTTCCGCAGGCCTTATAAATCACATATAAAGTAACCATTATCAAAATCAAAGTAATAACAACACAATATAAATCAGCATGTCAATCATACGTGAGAGGGAAGAACCAAAATCACAATATAAATCATCACGTCAATCAATCTCTGGCTCATAATCAAGCTCAAGCTGCCTTCTCTTCTCCTTTTTCGGATCAGGATCCCCGGTGGTGGCTTGTCTCCTTTCCTTATGTTGGTCTGGATCCTTGTTCGGCCTGCATGATCCCTTCCTCTATTCTCTGGGCTCTGTTCCCCTGCCGCATTCGGTTTCTTTGCAGCATCCGGATTCTATTATGTGCCTTGACCTTGCTTGATCGCTGCCAGGGCCAGGCTTGGATTATTCACCTTTCCTTAACGATTTCTCGTTTCCAGATTGGGATTCACCACTATTGGTATCACCCCTTTCCACTGGAGTGCATTTACCCACCTGAATTACTAGACCCCCTATACCTATACCATTTATTTCATTAATTGCTTAGTGAGTACTGCTACTGACTTCTCTTTACAGGGACCGGATCAAACAACCTTTATTACTGCCTTATAGGAGAGGATATGGGGTGTTATCCTAACCCATCATTCTGAAGCAACTAGGAAGACAAAAGTAGGCATGCTATGAAACAACCTTGATTTGCATTTTTATGCTTTGGGTTGGAAACAGAAGAGAATACCCATACAGTATGGGATGCTTTTGTCCTGCGGAGCCCGGAATAATAAAAAAGGGAACAAGTGCGAAAGCGGGTTTTTATTGCCTTAATTATTTCCTATTATTGCTGGAAGTTCGGTCCTGGATCCACCACCTTTGATTTGAAAACCCCTTTGTTGCCACCCATTAGTTGGTTCCCCCTACTCTAGTTATTACCTCCTGCCTTTCAGCCTTTACTTTGCATTTCTCATAAGTACAATTCAATTGCAATTAGAAATGAAATAAAAACTCAAATACATGGATATTCGATGGTTTTCCTTATGAGATCCATTTAACGCTACTCCAATACATCTCCTCCAGTAGTTGTTCTAATAATTTAACCAACACTTAAAGAATCAACAAAATAATAAAATAAATTAACAAACATTTTTGTGACTAAATAATAATTAAAAAGACTTGAGTGCATGAATACCTGAATGAGATCCTCTTGGTTTCGAGAATAATTTATTGGAGTAATCTAATCTTGGAGAAAACCTCCCCTCACCCACATTCAGTCGACCCCACTAACGTCATGTTTTATTGCAGGTACTATTGTAGAGATGGCACCAAAATCCAAACTAGCAGAAGGAGAGGAGAATCCGTTTCTCCTGCCTCCGATCGACCTGGAAAAGATCCCACTCATCGACAAAGACCAGTTGATTGCAGATACAAAATGCGACTTCGATTTCTTAGACCTCCAGTCGTGGCTCAGGGAAGTTTTCCTGGACTAGAGTGATGAGATTGGACTCTGGGAGTCCAATTTACCCCTCTACCTTTTCCCTCAGATCCACCATTTTCTCGAGTTTTCTCTCAAGTGTCAAGCCCATTATATCCCCGAGAAAAGAGTCATCATGTCCTCGTCTGGAGAGATCCTGTTCCACATCACGCTTGAATCCATAGACCAGATGATGCAAATTCCTCGAGCCGACTCTGTGTCTCCCTTCAATCTAGAAATTCTAACGGAATTATACCAAAAAATGACATTTCCCCAAAGAGCTCAAATATTAGAGCTTTTCCTTCCCTCGTCCGCTCAATTTCTCTCCACAAATCCTCCTTACCCGTCTTCCATGTTCTCCACTAAGGGAAACCAGGTCATCTCATCCCTTTGCACTATGTTGGGATACTATTCTGATCAGTGGGTAGATGAGCCCATTCTGGGTTTTCTATCCATTTTCTCCACTGATGAAAAACCCACCACCCAGTTAGATTTCAGCACATTCTTGGTGGAGAATATTCATGAACAGTTGGTGAATTTCGGCACGAAAGGCATGTTCAGATATTCATCGATACTGGCATACATGTTTGTTTTCTTTCAAGCAGATCAATTTGGCTACTCCATGCAAAATATGGATGGAGATGGTAAACCTTAGGCAGTCACAGCATGGACATCCTTGCTCAAGCACAACTCCACTGATTTCATCTTCAAGGAGTTCATCGACCAGTTCTACCACCCTGTGGTAAGTATGTTTAGCGACAGGCCCTAGCCTCGAATAAATGACGAAGTCCAGAGAATCCTGCATCTCTCGGACAACACAAAGACTGGGGATTGGTACCTGTATCAAAATCATACCGAGATCAGAGTATACGGGTGCGAGTTGGCACCGTACAAGCTGCCCAAATATTTTCCTGTCAGAATATTTGCTCTAGAATATATAAGACAGATTATGATTTCAGATGATATCCATTTTGTGTCATTGAAGAAAAAGCAGCAGCTAAGAATCAAGGGGCAGATTGGCTCCTTCATCTGCAACATTCGTGGCGCTGGGGAAGAAGTAGACCGGATGCTAAGAGAAATGAAGTTCCTCATGAGCTTCCCATGGCATTATGATCCATGTGGGATCATCTCATAGATGAGGGTCAAGAATAAGAACATCCCGTATTCTCATGAGTCCAGGCCCGAAATTGAGAAGTTCGCAAATCAGACAGCCTGGCAGCCGAATACATTGATCGAAGTGGAACAGCAAGATCCCCCGACCACTATGTCACCAACAACCACGCCATAGGTACCTAAGTAAAAAAGGCCTCGACAAGATTTATCTCCACCTATCACGGAAGTATCATCCGAAGAGTTCCAGCTGCACACTAAGAGGTCCAAGACAATTTCAGTTCCTAGCCAGGCAGGAGAAAAAGAAGCCCCGCCTACCACAGTGATCAAGTCTGTTATCCCACCCTTCAGTTCGAGCCTCTATAAGGAAATTACCTCAGCATTGCCGAAGAAAACCACAGACTCCCCTTTGAGCACTTAGCCAGGCAAGACTGGGCCCAAGCTGAGCATTTTTGAAAAGTATGAGATGATAAAGAAAAGGAACCAGACCCTGACCAACAACACTTGTGCCCAATTCTAGAAGAAGACGTCTTCTGCACAAAATAGGTTGTTGTCAGCATTTGACACAGATAAGGGCAAGATGCATATGGAATTCCTCCAAGCACAGGTACCAGATCCAAAGGCGATCATAGATTACAAAAGGGCCACCTTCGAATTCCAAATGAAGGACGTGCATCCGGCCGATCAAATGGATTTGCACAAGAAAACAGAGGAAATGGTATTTTATACACTGGCGCATGCTTCCACTTCTACATCCAAATTGCAGGTGTCCCTGAACAATGTTCAAACACAACTCAAGATGGAGAAGATATCATCCTTTGCAAAGGACAATAGGATCAAGACCTTAGAGGAGCTAGTCCTCAAGATTGGCTATAACCCCGCGAATGTGAAAGCAGTTGAGGAAGTGATCAAGAAGAAGAATGTTGACATATCATCCTTGAGGAAGCAACTGAAGCTTCCACCCACAGAAGATTCGCAAGCAAAGGAAATAGCAGAAAAAGAAGGTGAGAAAGATGAAATGCTCAAGTTGCTCATGGAGCAGAATGCACAGCTGAAAGAGATGGAAGATGAGATGGAGAAGTTGCTAAAGGAGAAAGACCAACTGAATCCAATGGAATTCATTCCATTAAGTGCTATTCCAATTTCAGGAGTGAGCACGGCGTCAGTGACAACAGTCCCATCAGCGACTCCATTGACACCCCAGGAGAAGACAGCCGAACTGGCTGAGTCCATGGAAAAGATGAATTTGCAGGAAACAGAGATCAGCAGGTTGAAGAAGGAGATTGAGAACCTTCAAGAACTCAAATATTCCTTCCAGACTAGCCTCTCTAAGGAAAAGCAGGTGACAGAGCAGCTCAAACAAGAACTTCAGCAGCTCTGGAAGCAAACAGTGGCAGGAAAGACGTTGGCTGAAGTTAAAGAGAGCGTATGGACAGACATCACTAAGTCCATGAATGAAATATGGCCCATGATCCAGATCATGTTTGAGCATAATGAATTGGTCCAAAGGAGAAAACAGGCCATTGACAAGATCAGAGTAGAATTGGGAGACATGCCAACACAGGCAAATGAAATCATCAAGTTCCTCAATTCTAAGACCAGGGAAGAGCTGGAAGAGCTGAATATTGAAGACAGAACAGAGACCATCCTTGAGGTCATAAGAGTTCTGACTAAGAGAGGATTAATGCTTCAGCTAGAAGAGAAGGTTCAGTCAATGGATCAAGGGATACAAAGATTCTTCAATAAGATTGAAGCCCTCCAGAAGAAAGGCTTACCTGGTATGAAGGTAATTAATGATAAATTGATGACTCTCCTAGATTACAAGAAGAGATTGGCTAAGGTGTCTAAGGACAGTTCAAAGTTTGCAGGGATTCAAGGGAGCATCACCGGCAAAGCATTTCTGGATGCCCTTCAGTGGGACATCAGCATCCAACATGAGATTCGATACATTTTCCTTACCAAGCCTACATTTGCCAAGTATACGGACATGGATGAAGTGTATCGAAAACTGCTCAAGGTCAACGTGCCAAGTCATATTAGATGGGAGGAGCTCTGTGATCTGATCGATTAGCGAATGAGTTATCCCAGTCCAATCGTTTGTCCAGTCAGAAGAGGTTGTGCAGAAACCTCGCCAACGGCCTACCCAGAAATCAATATGCAGTTACACCACATCATCGAACAGTTCCTAGATTTTTGAGATTTGTTAAGTTTGTTAGGCTAAAAATAGATTTAGCACATCCTGGTCATTTATGACAGGAACGTTTGTAATTTAAGTTATATACACTTCACCTTTCGAAGTATTGAGTGTTGTTGATCTTCACACCCTGACGCTATCAAACTGTAATATTGTTGAAGAGATATTCCATTAATAAAAGGAGGCACTTTTACAAGATTCTTGCGTGTATTCACTGGTGATGTTTTCCTTCTAAGTTTAATGTTTTTCTCTCTTTTTTATCATATCATTTTCTAAATCTAATCTTTAAGAGTAACGAACGTTGCAGGATTTATCTCGTATACCCTATTTCTGACTCGAAAGATTTAAGTGTTTACCTTCTGGTGTTTTCAATAAAGAAATTCTTAATTGCTTCTTTGTTGAAATTATCTTTCTCATCTTTTCTGCTACTCATCATTTATTGCTATTAAAGAATCCAGTGATTATACTATCTCGCCCTATGGAAGTTATCCTTTACATTTCTGGTTCTGATCTCATATTTTATTAAAATGCAGACCCCATAGCCTAATGGATGTGTAGACTGTCTCAACCAATTCGAAAAACACTTTAACAACAAAACCGACCTATTTATTTACCTAGCCTAATATTTAAAATTGGAAACATAGCTAAATCATATAGAGAGATCCCTCTCTGAAGTTGGAAGGGCTTGATACCAGCTTCAAAAGTGGTTGGATAAAGTTACCTTTGTAGATTTCTTCTTTCATCAACCTCTAGGAAATTTACAGAGTGCTAACATAGTGGCGACTCTACTGGGGAACGAATGAAAAAGTTAAAACCTACATCCTTTTCCCTAAAAGAAAAGTTTTTATCTGAAATATTGCTCCTTAAATATTGCAAATCCGAGAAGGAAGTAATGTTCAGAGGTTGATTAAACCTTGTACATTTTAATTTTCAGACTCATAAAATTAAAAAATTATATATATAAAAAACCAAAAAGAATTCTGGCTCCCAAGAAATTCTATACTCGATCTCATCCAGATCCCAAAACTGCAAAAGCAACAAACAATCCAGAGCAGTTACTCAGGAAAAAGACCATTGTTGAAAGCTCAATGAATCATACTCCCTTGCCTAAGTCCTTTTCTTTTTCAGGGGAACCTGTTACCTTTCAAAACCCTGACTTTGACTCCTTTTCCCAACAAATCCTGGTAAGAACACGGTCTGATAGTTTTGTGACTGGAATCATTTTCGACCCAACCATCATACAACCTCGAACCCCTGAAGTTCTGTCTCCCACGATTAAACCGCAAATCACTCCCTCAGTGCTATCTAGCCCATCCTCGTCCTCGTCTTCAGTCGTTACCTCGCCGATCACCTAGGTTGTTGTCCCACCTCTTCCACCCATCATGGCAGCTCGATATGCTCCCTTGGTGTTGGCGGCGCCTCTACACGCCATGCCCCAAGACTATCAAACGAGACTTCAACAATTCGATGCAACAGGACCTTTGAGCGCACAACAACACGTCGATAAAATGAATGATTATTTTGATCTGCATGAAGTAGATGAGGCTGACGTTCAAATGAGATTGCTTGCCCAAAGTTTGACAGGTGATGTTAAAAAATGGTATAAAGGTTTACGTGTCGCCTCAATCTTTGACCTCACTGCATTCCAACAGAGTTTTCTGGACAGATGGGAGGTAAAGAAAAACCCTCTCCAAATATTGTCAGAATACAAAAGTATTAGAAGAAATCAAGGTGAGATGGTACAAGACTACTGCACTCGTTTCAATAACTTGTACAATGCTATCCCAGCTGAAATCAAACCTCCACGGGGTTTGGCGTTGATAAAGTTCCCTGATGGTTTTGATGCTGATATGTCATACCAACTCAGGGAGAGAACTTCTGTCACCTTGGAAGACATGCAGAGAAGTGCGATAAGTTGGTGTTCGCGTTATGGGCTGACAAACTGACCACCAAAAGGTCAATTGGTATGTCACCATACCAGCTGGTCTATGGCACAGAGGTAGTTTTCCCCACTTCTTTGGGAGTCCCTGTCATGAAGTTGCTTCAAGATGTACAAGCCGAGCCAAATGACTCACAGAGAAGGATAAACCAGATGATCCATTTGCAGCAGTCCAGGGAGGACGTTTTCAACAAAACTCAGGTAGTCCAAGAAAACATCAAGAAGATCTTTGACAAAAGGACCAAGGAAGATGATTTTGAGCTAGGAGATTTGGTGCTGAGATGGGATGCCAGAAATGAAGACAAGGGAAAGCATGGAAAATTTGACAATCTGTGGAGAGGACCATACATGATCCAAGCATTTAGGGGGAACAACACTTTCTTGCTAAACAACGCTGATGGGATAGATCTGCCAGGAGGACCTGTAAATGGCAGAATGCTGAAACATTATGTTCCACCTCAATAGATATTTGAGTTTCCAACCACCATTGTACATACCATTTTATGTTTATTTTTCGCCTGCATTTTCTGAGTGAAGAACATTAGTTAGTGGGTTGAAGCCCGAAGGGAAGGCCCTAAGCCGCTAACCACTGTTCTTCCAATTTTTGAGAATAAAACTAATCAATCAGCAAAGGTTACTAGGCAGAAGTTTTTAGAATGACAGGAACCAGGATTCTTGGCACTTCACAGGGAAAGTACCATCCCCAGGTGGAGCCGCTGTTATCACCCTATAAGTTATAGGATCAACTGGTGACTGGGATA
>SNQJ01S0054231.1:22006-35144 GCA_010110895.2 Picea sitchensis | reverse complement strand
ATCAAAGAGTGTCATAAATGTTTACATATACAAAATACATCACTCGTAGGATAGAGAGTCCCCTCGCCCCTATAGGTACAAAATGGGTACCCTCTACCCTATAAAAAATGGGTATCAACTACCCTGTACAAAATGGGATTGCAAGCCTATACAAATACATCACCTGGCACTCATGGTGCCCCAAGAGTGCCCCCCGGGTCCTCTGTCAACTAGAGGAGCCCCACCATTTGGGGGCCCTCTCGATCCAGGGGGCAGTCGACTAGTCATCGCTTCCCCCGCTATAGCCGCCCGACGGATCAGAGTCCTCCACTCTATAGGTACACCCACACACTACTCTAGGACCTCCTCGTCTTGAATGTGGTCTCACATCATCTCTGGGACACCCTGCAACACCCGCTCGAAGCAACGTTGTAGGTCATCCAACATTACTCCAGCCGCTGCCTCCGGCTCATGCGTCGATCCGACACTAACTTCATCCAGTCTCCACCTCTCTATCCTGCCAGCGAAGCATGTGTTGGCCTACCACCAGCGTCATCCCGTCTATGTCTCTTTCCTACTAGCAACTCTTCACGTGACGGTCGCAATGGTCCCTAATGAGTCGGTTACCCAATCATATCTACCTCACGGCCTCGAGGCCCCACATTTGCAAAACAACACCAAAGGTAGATTCAACATCCATATATACATGTATAATCATATTCTATGCTATCAAAATCACAAAACATAAATACACATACATACCTCTCTGATCCCAATCCTCCCCGAGAGGTAGCACGATGTCAAGGTCGTGTCGGTAGTTCATAACACCGTATGGGTACAATAGGATCACCTGTGGCATATGTCACCACATGCGTTCCACCATGGTAGTGAATTAATGGCCACCCTCTCCTCCCCCATGTCATGCCAGCACATGGGCCCACTGCATCAGATGTGGCTCTCATGGCCCTATAGGTGCCAGCAAAATCCTAGGGCGCAAAAGGGCACCCTCTCTAGAAACCAGGCCACCAGGATTGACCCAAATGCAAAATCACCAGAGTCAGTGGTCCGACACTGGTGAATCTACCCCATCATCCTAGAGTGCAACATCAGCCCCCAGGCAAAGTGTTCCCTATCCAGGACCCTCTTCATGATCCTCAACTGAGCCCCTGTGATCCGTTGAGTCACCAAGGACCCGTACATCCTCGCCACCATGGCAGAAATGCACTTTGTCAAGAGCTCATCGATCGCCTCAATCCTAATGACTGAACTCAACATCGGGTTCGGTCTTGAGCAGTGGCAACACACCAAGTCAACCACTCTCTCATCCCCCGACAGCTGGGGGTCAGCTGGAAGGGCCATCCCATGGAATGGGAACCCTATCAAAAAATAGACATCCTCAACCGTCGAGAATTTCAGTTGTTTTCCCCGAACGATGAAACACTTTAGGTTAGTGCTCCACATAGCTATAATATACTGCAGCAGGAACTCCTGTGATCGTATCAAGGGATAGTCGAAGAACTTGAGCAGCCTGTAGGCTGCCCAATGTCTCTTAACGCCCGGCTTCTCTCTCACCGCCTCTCGGAGACGCTCCCAATCTCACTCTATCTAGTGGACTGGCATAGTGCTCTCCAGTCACAAATTTATCACCTACATCCACACAAAAACACTTGGTCAGAACTCATCATCCATCAAAAACATCAAAAATTCAAACTTTCAAACAACCTTAGCCTTGCCTCCAGTGCGTGGCTTTCACTCATACAGGTGCGCACATGTGTGTGCCTGTTCTTTGCACAGTCGCGCACTAATGCGCAGCTGTCTAAGAAATAGTTGTGCATCAATGTGCAAATGTAACCCTGACAGGTGCACACACATGCGCACCTGTCCTCTACATAGTTGCACACTGATGCGCAGTTGCCTGAGAAACAGTTGCACACAGTGCGCAGTTGTCAACTTAATAGGTGTGCATCTCATGCACGCTTGTATTTCCCTCCCCTGCATCCCATGCGCAGTTGTGTCAAGCACAACCACACACTATGAGCAGGAGATGGAATTATACCCACACATTTGTGCACGGATATTCTTCCTTCTCCCACGCATTGGTGGGCCAACGCCTAAACCTACCCTTGTACGGCCATCCGTACCACCCCTAAATCAATTCTACAATATTCACACTCTGTAGGAGGATGAGACCACTAACCTGACTCTCACAACTCCCGGATCGATCAAATCGTGCTCCCGTAATCGCCAAATCTCCTCCAAATGATCTCTTCAACTCACTATAGTGACAGGTACAAATTAGGTGGCATTGTAGAACCCCCATCCATATATAGCCCCTTTTTCCAAACTTCCACACTCGGTTACAGGAGCCCGAAGCCTTTGTTTTCCTATTTGTTCTCAGCCACGGGATCCTAGTCCCTCCATATACACAGTCAAATTCCCCCGATCATCATCTTAACTTGGCCCCAGGGGAGCATTTTTCTCACTTCACGTTCAGGTATGCATGGTCATGTTCAAAATTATCAGATAGTTGTTATATGTTCTTTATCAACAGATATTTTTCACATCGGGTATTTCGTCTTTATGTGTGCAGGTACTTGGTCATCATAATGACGTAGCCCATTCAGGTATATGTTCGACACTGGAATGTAATTATTCCCTCTGTAAATCAATTGCATCTCCCAGTCACACCCTATGACGTTTACCTCTAGGGTCCTTACACCCTACTCTGCAGTACCATCACCTCTGCTACATTTTGGTACTGTCACCCGGTAGCACTCTCCCCCACATGAGTTGTCCCATTCATAGTTCCCCTTGGAAACTTGACACTCATATTAATTTCACCCCCTAGGGATGGGAGTCCTGATAGTCTCATGCACTTTCGAGAATAAGCCACATACTTCTTCCCATCATATTGCTAGCTTTCCCAATGGGCTCCCACATTATATCATCTCGATTCTATTGACTGCACCTCCGCAGTATCATTAGCCCTCCATCTCATCCACCATCAGTTTTCCCATCTGCATATTGCCTTCCATTCATTTACCTCATACAGAAACCCACCCATGGGGCCCCCACCCTCCACCGGTCATCTTCGCAACTTGCGCCCTCATAGGCCAAGCCATATTGAATTGGGGCACCCATTTTTGTATCTATACACTCATGCCAAATTATTCTTTATTTATTTTATAATTGTAAAACTCCTTTGTTTCCAGCATTTACTTAGCTTTTTTTCATCACCCTTGATGAACTTCTTTTCCCAGCAAAGAAACCCATGTCTCCCTTGGTTGGTGAATCCACTCTATCTCTTCATTCTTACATCATTCATAAACCATGAGTATCCCAAGTCCACATACCCATGATCTCTGAGTTTTTCCACTTTGTTAGCCTCTGGCATAGTTTAACCCCATCTCTAGTCATCCCCCTCACACTAGATATAATTTTACGGGTGTTTCCAATCCCCCTTCAAAATTCCCCAACCAAGGGTAGTCTTGAGTCTCACCGCATCTTGACTTCGTTCATGTTACTTGTCAGTACCTGATCTCATATCAATGGATTTCATGAAGCCCTTTGATTCTTAGAGTTGTGTCTCCCTTTTCATCAACATCAACATAGTTTCCAGAAGGGCGACAATATCTTGACTATCATTACCTTCACAATGAGGAGTCTCGGACGACACAGAGAGAAACATCATTGCTCTCTGATTTCGTTGACCCCCATCACATTCGACTTCAACAAAATCTCATATTACGGTGGGTCTTACTATGTGACTATTGTAGTTTTTTCATAACAGCCAAAGACCTATGAATTCGTTAGGCCATCAATGTCTACGAGCCATCGACACTTCTTACAGACATCCTTACCTCAATTCAGAGCATGTTCACGATTCAGAACTATCATCTATTGTTATCAACCGCCACGGAGGGTGTTGTAATTATCGACACCAACATACATCTTTAATTACCATCTCACATTTTGGTTACATGACACGAGCATGGGGCATGCCCGCCTCATTTGTACACATATTTTCTTTTTTCTCCCTAGAGAAAGGTTTTGGTCTCATAGTTTCCCCTCCATCTTCGGTGGATCGCTCTTACAATTTGTCTCAACATTCTTCATTACAATGGCACTCTCAGTAAAAGAAACATTGATGTATTTCAGTTATACGTATGCTCCTAACCTCACACATCAGAGGGCATCTATTATCACCGAAATATCATTTGCATCATCGCATGCAAATGGTTACAGAAACACAGCAATTCCAAAAACAATTAGTTCACCTATAGCAGTAAAATACATTTTAAAAGGTAAAAAATATACAATTGGGCATAAATTGACATGCGCAAATTCACCAAAGGAAGTGCGCACACAGTGCACTAGCCAACAAATCCCTCAGAGCGCACAATGCGCCAAATGCATGAATGTGTACAAGAAAAGCCATGCACACCTATGAACGGCACATTTATGGTTATTTTCGTCCCCCCAAACACTTATTGACTAGCTCCCAACTTGATTTGACCTCCATATCTGAGTGAAATCCAAATGGGGGGTTGGTCAAGGACCAAAGGGTGACCTAAAAGGCTCCCTCTTCACACTAAGAACCAATTACATTTTTCCTTGAAGAAGTGCTATAAATAAGAGCCATGGGTGCACTAAGAAACCAAGATATTCATAGTATTGTTATGTTGACTCAATTCTCCCTTGAGAATCCTTTTTTCTCCTTGGAGTATTCAAGCATCATTTCAATAGGCTATTCCACTCACCTCTTGAGGGAATAGGCATTGATTGTATTCACCATTTTCCATTTTTCTTCCATTGTAAGAAGAGATCTCCATTAGGGAACTCAAGAGCCCTCCCAAGGAGGAAGAGGGAACTCTTAATTCCTCATTTTTCTCTACGGTATTTTTCCTACTAATCTATTGGTCCATTGGTAGCATTATCTTGGTCATTGGTTGATTGTTTATGGTTCTAAGTTTCTCATGCATTCTAACTTTTATTTCTTATTTGTTTTAGTTTGTTTCTTTGTTTATTACATTTGTTTGGCTTGTTTAACCCACTCATGAACTTATGTCTTTTCTAGCAGGCCCAACTAGAAATGCAAGTGTTGTTGTTTTTCTCACCCAAGTGACAAAACCAACACTATAGCAACTACATGGAAACTCTACCCACATGCATCTGAGAAGAATTGTAGCATCTACAAATATTCCCACAGTCTCGTGGGAACTCTGAATTTTTCATTTCAAGGTTGTCAACACATAGGTAATTGGGTCTTTATTCTATTGTTTCAAGGTTGTTATCACATAGGTAACACCTTGTTTCTCATGTTTTTCCATCTATTTTCTTCCTTTTTTTGTCATTTTCTACATTTTTCTCACAAGAGTGAAAATTCCTATGTGACATATTGTGCCTTAGGTTAGTCAACCAAACTACACAAAAAAATTATCATGAATTAAACCTACTCATTTACCACATGAGTGATTTTTTATCAGAGAAGTTCATACCACAATCTTTGTCAATGGTACCTCAATTTTCAAGTTCAGTTTTTCAAAATTCATTATTTTGCTTCTACATCATGGTTCCTTGTTGATCAGGATTTTATGAGCAGAATTAAATGACTACATATTATTAACAGGTGCTTAACACAAAATAATGGAGATACAGTAAAACTGGTTTTCTATTCAATAAGGAAATAAGCTGAAACTGTAAAATGTAGCGGAAAACAATCTTGCTGGAATGGTGGCAGCTTATCTCTGAGAAGAGATGTGACAGTTGTGCTCATTCATAAGAAGATGATTACAATGAGGATCTGAAGTCATTTTTACAATAAATAGGAATGTCAAAAACCCTAGACATCCAAAAACCTAACCCTAGGATATGAAGCACCAAAAGTCATGTGGGCCTCGTTTAGGTAAGTTAGTACATCAACTTCCCGAGGTTGTAACTTTTGCATACGATCTTCGTTTTAGGCGCATGATAGCTCCTTGGAAAGGTATATTCAAGGAGATTCATTTAGGGGTCTCAATCAGATCCTTCGTCTATAAATGAGAACCTCGATCCAAAAAAACCTTCATTTAGGCCCTCAAAATGGCCCCGGAAGTTAAAAACTGCTAAAAATAGTAAATTACCAAAACTGCTAGAAAACTGTTTTGAGCAAGTTGGAAAAGGTGGTTGGCCACCAATATCCACCTGGATCAATCCTCCCTCCTTAGGAATAAATTTTCTCCATTGTGTTGAGTTCCCCCATCATATGAGGAAATTTATGTTGAATTTGGCCTCGAGTGAACCACTTGCCTTGGTGCAAGAGCTGCCCTGCTTTGACAACTCGATAAAGTTGGATCCTTTGTTTTTGAGTGCCCTTGATCTGTGTGTCCACAATATGATCACTGGATGATTTTTGTATGCAGTCAGCGTTGACTTCTGTTGGTGTTAGTTGTTCTGCTACTTTTGAGGTGTCCAATAATGGTGGGAAATAAGGGTGAAGGAGATCCACGTTGAACACTGGGTGTAGGCCGAGGAAAGGAGGAATGTTGATCTCAAAATAATTATCCCCCACGGCCTTGGTGATGGTGTACAAACCATAACGAAGTGGGTGAATCTTCTGATGGGGTCCTGTAAGGCGTTCTTTCTGCAAGTGAAACCAAACTTTGTCGCCCACCTGAAACTTATGCGGCACCCGATGTTGATCATGGCGTTGCTTGTAATTGTCATTGTACTTCTGTAGGATATCCTAAACCTGTTGGTGGATGTGTTGGATCCACTCAATGAACTATGTGGCTTTGTCAGCTTCAGTTGGAGCAGGAGATGAGTTGGTCAAGGTGACCGCAGGAGGAAGTGCAACATCTATGGGATTCAATGGTTGGAATCCCAACCCCACCTGAAAGGGGTTGTGGTCAATTGAGCTATGAAGGCCTCATTTGTAGCTATGATAGACATAGGGAAGGCTCTCATCCCATGTGTGAGGGTGCTTGGAATTATACATGTGAAGGATATGCACAATCATTCGATTTATGACCTCGGTTTGGCCATCTGTCTGGGGGTAGAAGGTCGTGGTTTTGGTGAGCTTTGTGTCCATCAATGACCAGAGGCTCAACCAGAATGTGCTGAGAAATTGACTGTCTTGATATGAGACAATGGTTTGTGGGATTCCAAAACGTACCCAGACGTGTTCAAACAAGAGCTTGGCAGTGGCCTCTGCTATAATGCTCTTCTTGCAATTAACTAGAATCACCATCTTAGAAAAGTGATCAAAAACCACAAAAACACAGTCATTTCCTCGCTTGGTGGATAAGAGACCCAAAATGTAGTCCATTGAGATGGATTCCCATGCCCTGTCAGGAGTAGGAAGAGGGGTGTACAGCCCCTGTTTCTTAGTGGTCGGTTTGGCAATAGCGCATGCAGTGCAGGACCTGATATACTTGTTGACCTCCTGTCGAAGTTTTGGCCAGTAGAAATGTTTTTGTAGCATCACCACTGTCTTTTCAATGTTGAAGTGTCCTGCCACCTAACTATAGTGGGCTTCCCAAATTAGCTTCGCTCGCTCGCTTGATGGAACACAGATATGGACCAGACGACACAACAACCCATCCTGAAGATGCAAATTATGGACAACTACATTTGCACCCAACATTTGGTATGTTGTGGCAAAGTCTAGGTTTGTCTCATAGAGTTGGGGGCATCCAGAAGTCTCATGGCCGCAAGATTCTAGCACCATGGTGAGTGTCACGACTGGCGGTCTACTAAGGAAATCAACGACACGGTTGGTGCTTCATGTTTTATACTTGATGTTGAGGTGGAATTGTTGCAAGTATGTGGACCAATTTTGATGGCGGTCATTCTACAATTTTCCTTGTGTCTGCATGAACTACAATGGATTATGATCAGTGTGGATGAATGTCTCCTTCCCAAGAATGTAATGTCTCCACTGGCATAAGGCTTGCAAAATGGAGTACATTTCTTTGTCATAAGTAGGGTACTTATGGACAACATCTGATAGTGTCTCACTATGATAGGCCATGGGGTGGTTGTGTTGAGTGAGAACGACACCCACAATATACTCTGAAGAATCTATCTCGATCTCAAAGGGTTGTTGCAGGTCTGGTGGTGGAAGTACTGGGGCTGAGCACAAGAGCTGCTTCAAATCATCGAACGCTTATTGTTGGGATCAGCCCCACGCAAATTTCATCTTACCACCACCCTTGGTTATTTGGCTGAGGGACCATGCAATATGGAAAAATCCCAACATGAACCTGCGGTAGAAATTGGCAAGGCCCAAGAAAATCCAAAGCTCAATGAGTGTGGTTGGGACTGGCCAGTCACGGATGACTTGGATCTTGGATGGATCCACATGTACGCCATGTTGATCAATGATGTATCCTAGGTAATGGACCATGTCCATGCCAAAGGAGCATTTTTCCAGGTTGGCGTATAGCTTGTACTGTCGCAGGGTATTGTGCAGAACCTATTGAATATGCTGCAAGTGTTCGGCCCAAGTCTTGTTCTAAATGAGAATGTCATTCAGATACACCACTACAAAATTGTTGGTGAATGGTTGCAGGATATCTTCCATCATCCTCATAAAAGTGGCTAGAGCATTTTTCAAATTAAAGGGCATGACCAACCATTCAAAAAGGCCTTCCTTTGACATGAAGGCGGTCTTCCATACATCTGTTTATTCTATCGGGACCTAGTGGTAGCCAAAATTTAGATCAATCTTACTGAATTATTTGGTCCTCGTTGATTTTAGACCGGTTTCTGACTGTGATTGTATTCAAAGCCTGGTAATCAATGTAGAGTCGCCAGGTTCCATATTTCTTCTGTACCAACACGATTGGGCTCCCGCAAGGTGATGAGCTGGGACGGATGTGCCCCTTGTGGAGAATTTCTTGGATCTTTCTCTTGATCTCCTCATTCTCTAATAGAGAGTGGCGATAGACTGGCCCACTGGGCAGTAGTGCGTCGGGGGTCAGATCGATGGGGTGCTTGACCTGGCAGTGCAGAGGTACCCCGGAAGATGAGGAGAAGATATTTGGGTATTCTTCCACAACCTTATCTACTTGCTTCTTCTGTGTGGAGAGGTCAGCCGCAAAGACCCTGGTTGTGGTTGTGATCTTTCGCTCATTCTAAGAGTGAATCATGAAAAAGAAAAACTTACCCATCTGAGAGATGACCTTCCTACATTTCTTTGCAGAGATCAAGGAAATGGCACAAGATGGGACTACCTCGGGTATCCTATACAATTTCCTGTTCAAAGTAATAATAACACTACGAGGCCTAGACTCATATACAGCATGACATTTCCATAAATAAGGTTGGCCCAAAAGAACATCACAAACTTCGAGAGGAGAAACATCACACAATACCTCGTCTTTGAAGAGCTTGATGTCATACGACAGTCGGCACTATTGGTTGATGCGGAGATCACTTCCTTGACGGAGCCATCCAATGGTGTAGGGTTGTGGGTTCAGTTTTGTCGGTAGGTCCAGCCACTTGATGACCTCTATTGATATGAGGTTCTTCTGTCTACCACTATCAATGATGAAGTGCAGCGGGGTTCCTTTTACCCACATCTATGAACGGAAGAGGCGCTCTCCTTCTTTAGGCTCGTCTGGTTCACCAGGATGGAGCTTAGTGGTAGCAACGGTGGCACTAGGTTCCACATTAATGATCTTTCTTCCCCTTTCTGGTTCTGACTCAGAGTCAAAACCCGCGTTTGATTCATAGGCTTTCACTTCGATCACGAGTGACTGTTTTGAGCGGCAGTCACCAGTGTTATGCCAAGGGATCTTATGGAAGTCGCACCACTTCCCGGTATCTTTATTTGTCTTTTTGGTGTCCTTCTTTGCTTGTGGCTTGGACTAGTTGTCCTAATACTATCCATATTTTCTTTGTCCTTTATTCTGTGGGTTGGGTCCACCCTTTCCTGGCTTTTGTTGTGAGGGATTCCCAGACCCAAATTTATGTGTCTTTTGTTTGAGCTTCTGCTTGATTTTGATAACATATCAGTAGGCCACGCCCAAGGATGAGATCTCCAGAAATTCCATTTCGGTCTGGATGTATCTATGTAGAGCATCGCGATACTTGAGCACCAGATGTCGCTCTGAATTTTTTATACCTAGATTGGTGCGCAAGGTATGGAAGATATTTGTGAAATATGGCAATGCTTGGTTTCTTTCTTGCCGCAATGTGGTCCATTTTGTATACAAGTCGTCATAACTTCCGACAAGTTAGTATTTCTCCTTAATGGAATCCCTGAAGGATTCCTAGGTGGCCATGACTATAAATAATTAGGGTTCCTCTGTTTTCTTTTTCTCACAGAAATTTTCCCACCAATCTTTGACATGGGGAACGGCTTTGAGAAGCACAAAAGTAATATTTTCTCTATTCAAAAAGTTATGGACAGAAAAATACCCTTCTAGTAGATTCAACCACTTGTCTACAACATATGTATCTATCTAACCTTCAAATATAGGAATATATAAGTTTATTTGTACCTTGAAGGGGGTGGCGCCTCCGCTCGAAGAATATGTGTTTCCTGTTGGTAGTCGTCGAAGGATTTGCGCGAAACTATCCATCATCTCGTTCCTCTATTGTGTGAGGGCTTCCTCAAGCAACATTTTGAAAGGATCTCTTGTCCTATCATATTTATTTTCTCCTTACATGATAGGTCGCTTGGGCATGCGAGATCTTTTTTCCTCAAGAGAAAAAAGCTCGAGACCCAACTCTTTGTACTCCAACCTTATTAGGGACATGCATTANACAGGTTCTTAACACAAAATAATAGAGATACAATAAACTAGTTTTCTATTCAATAAGGAAATAAGTTGAAACTGTAAAATGCATCGGAAAACAAGCTTGTTGGAATGGTGGCAGCTTATCTCTGAGAAGAGATGTGACGGTTGCACTCATTCACAAGAATATTATTACAATGAAGCTCTGAAGGAATTTTTACAATAAAAAGGAATGTCAAAACCCTATACATCCAAAAACCTAACCCTAGGATATGAAGCGCCAAAATTCATGTGGGCCCCGTTTGGGTAAGTTAGTACATCAACTTCCTGGGGTCGTAACTTTTGCATACAATCTCTGTTTTAGGCACACGATAGCTTGTTTGAAAGGTATCATCAAGGAGATTCATTTAGGTGGATCAATCAAAGCCTTTGGCTATCATTGATAACCTCTATCCGAAAAAACCTTCATTTAGGCCCTCAAAATGGTCCCGAAAGTTAAAAACTGCTAAAAATAGTAAATTACCAAAACTGCAAAAAAATTGTTTTGAGCCAATTGGAAAAGGTGGGTGGCCACCGATATCCACTTGGATCACTTGTGGTCTAAAATACATAGAAATATATGAGGAATCCAATTTTATTATGCTCTTTTGCAAAGTAAATGTAGAAACAATGATGCTAATAGATCCAAATCATGATGGAGAAACTTGTCGAAAGACAAAAACAAAAGAAGTTTTAAATTAAGATGTATCATATAATGACCATGTTATTGTAGTTCATGACCACACAACAATAAATACTTTATATGAACTTACAAAAACTACCTCCATCACCTCAATCACACACCATACCTTCAATAATTGTCATTTTCGAACAATCCTTCAAGCTAGACACAAATATCTTTGTTCATCCCCTAATGAGAATAAACTGAATACATGGATAACTAGTCTTGAGGCATACTTCAAATTCATAGGCCAATCAAAGGATAATAATAATATTTTAGTCACTAATGTACACATTGATTATCAAGCCCTCACCTATTTTCAAAGACACCTAGACCTTCACATATACAAATAAAACTACCCCTTAGCACTGGGGATTGTTTTTCATTATATTTGTGAGAACTTATACTTGCTACAAAGTCCTCTTAGTGACTTCTATAGAGTTTCTATTACTTCTGGTCATATTTCTGAATGCATGCTTAGATAGAGGCCTCATTTCTCATTGATTGCATCCTTGCAAGTGCAATGTTTTCACACAATATTGCTCCATGCACTCCACAAGGAAAAGTTGATATATAAGAGTTCCAAATGACCCAAGAAAATATGCCAAATGTCATCATTATTTAAAGGTTCTTTCACTATCTAATAAACTACATAGGTGTTTCTTCAATAAGTGTTAATGGTTTAAGTCTCATTTCTTTGCAACATTTTGAATGATTCTTGTTCTAAATTGTCTCAAGTAACAAATTGATGTTAAACATGTGCCAACAACCTCATTAAATTATGGGACATTACCTCTCATTGATCATTGTTCAAAAGGTAATATCATTATTTAAAGGGTACAAAATTAAACTTAATCCTACAACACTTCTTTACACAGTTTAAGATTCAAAATTTATGACTCTCTCACCTTTCTAATATCAGGTTTAAATCTAGTATATACAATCATTGTATGTTGTCCTTAATCTTTAGGTTAATGAAAAATGAATTTCATGGTCCTGGTATATAATCTGACTGATGAGCACATATAATTGAAGACATTTTTTTAGCATTTTTCTCTCTGCATAACCTGGTATAAAACTCATAAAACAGGTCAGTGTGGGAATGGTATAATATTGCAATCTTCTCATTAAAACTTTGTATTTTGAATGGTATGATATTTCATTGTTGGGAAATGTTTATTTTCTGTCACATTACATAGTCTAGACACTTCTTTTACAACATCTAATATCTAGTTACATTTGTCAAATATTGGAAGCAATGATTGATCTTTGGCACAAGTTTTTTTACACAACATGGAAACTAGATGCTACAACTCTTCCCATAGGCATGTGCGCAGAGTTTCCATGTAGCAACTCTCCCCATAGGCCTATGGGCAGATTTTCCATGTGGCAACTACATGGAAAATATTCCCACATGCTTCAAGGGGTAATTTACACTATTGAAAGCATGAACAATGGAACTTGCAAGTGTGCAACCCTTAAACTTGTGAAGAAGCTTGTTAGAATATACAATGTCAAAAAACATTGTGTTCTTAGTCATGTGAGGAAGACCACTTTGTGAAAAACAATCACAAGTACAAGGATAAGGAACAAAAATTACTTTTATGGTCTAAGTGTTGTAGGAAAATCTGCCTGCGGACAAGTAGATCGACCTCTAAGGCTTGACCTTAACCCTAGACAGAAAAGTGCTTATCATGGACACTGAATTCCTTTC
>SNQJ01S0054231.1:0-10332 GCA_010110895.2 Picea sitchensis | reverse complement strand
TGGAACGAACCATAAGCCATGGCAGATTCTTCCCCAGCGAAAACCAATTCAAAAGATTGCTTTCCTTGCCAAATGCAGAAGAAATCCCTACTACTTGGGGATAACTTAGCCGCGAAATGGTTTTCCTTACCGAATGTGGAATAAATCCCCATTACTGGTCAAATGTAGAAGAAATCCCTACCCTCGGAACTACTTAGTCAAGAAATTGCTCTCCTCGCTGGTAAAATAAATCCCCACGGGTGACAGCAAGTTTGTAAGTATGTTCGAAAACTTAAAAAAACAAATAAAAAATTATTGGCTTGGTACAAAAATTTGTTTTTGAAAAAATGACTTGGTTTATATGGTTACTTATATTTGTCGAGTAATCTAAGCATAATTCTAACTACGAATAGTTTCAACTCTAAAGTAATATTATATAATTTTACAATGCTATTTTTATAGAGATAATCATTGAAGGATTCCACTATTCCATGATTGCAGTTGTTTGCATAGGAATATGTCTCAGTGAAGGAAAAAAAGAGTTGTTTGCATAGGAATATGTAGAAAAAAAAAATTAGTTAATGTTTGATGCAAATAATATATGACTAGTATGTATATTATATATCTTTTAATATATAATTATATGTTTTGTGATTTTTTAAAGATATTTATGAAAAAAAATTATGTTTTTAAAGGTTTTTTTTAATTGAATTTTGTTTTTTCAATTTTATTTTTTTTTAAGTTTGAAGGTATTTTAAAAAAATATTTTTCTTTTAAATTATTGTTTTCCAGCTAAATTTTAATAAATATATATTTTTGAAAAAAAAAAATCTTTATATATATTTTAATGTAAATTTAAGAAAAAAAAAAGAACTTAGTAAATAAATTTTCAAGTGATCATTTAGGATTTAATTTTGGGGTTTTTTTATTCGTGTAGGGATTTGTTGTCAAGGCCACAATTTGAATTAGGTCGTAATTAGATGTAATTTTAGCATTTAGAAAAAAACATTTTGCTTTAGATAGCGTCATGTGTTTATTTAGGTGTTGATTTTAAGGTTTTTCTAAGCAACTATTTTATGTTTTAAGGTCATGCTTGAAAAAAGTTGTAATTTTGACCCGGTCATAAAAATTGGTGCTATCGATAGCACCACGTTTTGATTTGGGGGTTGATTTTAGAGTTTTTTTGAGCAACTATTTTATCCTTTAAGCCCATGCTTGAAAAAAGATGTAATTTTAACCCGGTTACAAAAAATGGTGCTACCAGTAGCACCACTTTTTGATTTGGGGTTGATTTTAAAGTTTGTTTGAGAAGCCATTTGATCCTTAATCTCATGCTTGAAAAATTTTGTAATTTTAACCCGGTTATAAAAAATGGTGCTACCGGTAACACCACTTTTTGATTTGGGGGTCGATTTTCATGTTTTTTATGCAAAAATATGGGTTTTAAGGGCTAGAGTTCTCGTTTTGAGGTCACAGTTCTCATTAAGTTGGTAACTGTGTTTCTCCCATACTATCAGCGCATGCATCTATTATAACCATGTCAAATTTTAGTGCATACAAGCATAAACTAAAAAAAATTCAACATTGGCCCCATTCACATGTCACTCTATGCGGGGTCAAATTAAAGAATAATTTCCATAAATTACAACCTTGTAATGGTGTATATTTATAGCAATTGGTGGTGTTTGTGGGTATGTCCTTCATGGGATATCTCACGTGATATGTGTCCCTCAAAGGGATCTGGCCGTCTAATCTCACTATATTTACACACGAAAATTATTTGAAGCTGACCTGGAAGGGACTCCGTAGTGTGACGAGTCCATTGTAATCAAACATGAAATGGAAGAAATCAATGAGGGTTGACACACCTTTAAACTAAAAAGATTTGGTCAAGGATTATTTAATTTATTTATAAATATATTACCTTTCAATTTTTAGTAAAATTAATTTATTTATGACCTTATTGGCTTGGAAATATAAGAAATTTAAGGGGTCATCAACTAGACAAGTTTATATTCTCACATAAATAAATGGTGTAAATATGTTAGTATATATTTTTATTCCATAGTTAAGTCCAAGTTTATATTACCCATTGATTAAGCATGTAGTTGAAATAATTTATGAATTGACTCTTTTTAGTGGTTCATTTTGGTAAGTCGGAAAAGATGGAAAAGTATAAAATATTGATGTCAATATATAATGGGATTGGATGGATGAGTAGAGCATAAGATGGGATATGGTATCACCAAAGGGGGAGATGAAAAGTGTCAACTCAAGATTTTGTCTAAATTTACATTATGAACCTTAAATGAAACAATTATGGGGAGTGTAAAGGTACATAATTTTCATGTCATCAAGAAACTCAACAATCATTTCCCTCAACTTTGTCTCATTTGTCATTCACTCTATCACCCTTTCATGTTCATGATTTACACTTCTCGTTCTAGGCTCTTCCTTGCTAGCCATCAATCAATCAAAATTGACCAAAATAAATGATGTGAAAGAGAAATTACAAAGTTATGTTGAGAGATAGGTGGTTGTAGGTGAACATATAGGCTTGAGAAGTTAATCACTAGCATTTGGTTTCCATTAATTTATATCATTATGTGCTTGTATATTCCTTCGCATTTCATTGTTTTTCATTTCATGTACATTTAATTAATTCTAGGTCTATATGGGAGATCTCCTCTACTGCGATTATGGTGAGATGGTCTCTTAAGGGTTGGAATTTTAATGGTTTCTTTAGTGGATACCCATCACATGGCTAGGAGGGTTGGGTGAGAACATCACACTAATATAATTTAATACACCAAGTATTGAAGATTTTGTTTCTATTAAGTGAATTAATGGATTTGATTGTCCAAGTAAATGGAATGACAAGTTATGTGGATGTAAAAAAAAAATGGAATTTTGTAATTGCTAAGCAAAACATATGTATCATAATGTATCTCACATGAATATGACTTTGTTTAAATTATCACAAGGGACAATTAACAAAATTTTAGGTTTCAACAACATATTCTATTTGTTTTCTTTCAAAATAATTAAAAATTAATATTAATTTTTTTCTATGCTAAGTTAGAAAAACCTAAAATTACAAGTTTGTACTAAATACTATAAAACTACTCAAAATTTAATATAAAGATTAATTAATATACAACATACATTAAAAATTATTTCTTTATATATATTATTGAATCTTTCATGAGACAAAATTGCATTCATGAATCATTTCCACCTTTCTATAATATTCAAGCATGTAGATGAACTATAACATCTACATCATATTGATTTATAATTATCTTCTTGCAACGTTGTTTCTTTGGCATCCATGTCAAACTATAATATCAATTAAAACAAATCCAAGTTTTTGTGTCCTTATCACAATACGATGATGGATAATTTCATCTCCTTCACAGTTAGGTTCTAATTTTGTCGTTTGAGTGTCGAATTCTTTGTGTGGGTCATATTTGAGTCTCAAAACCCTCCCATACCATCAACACATGCATCTACTATAAACATGTCAAATTTTAGTGCATACGAGAACAAACTGAAAAAAATTTAGTGTTACCTCCATTCACATGTCACTCTGCACGGGGTCAAATTAAAGAATAATTTTCACTAATTGGTAATTAATGGACAACCTTAAAAATTGTTAGATGAATCAAAGTTAAAATTGGATATGATGGTATAAACCTGAATGACATTCTCTTGGTTTCAAGAATAATATATTATCTACTGAACAAGGCCAACCACATGAAGGTGGAAACCCATATGGCCCCTACCCCCCCTCACATCACTCTCAATTCCCCAATACCCAATTTAGCTACTATAAAAAATTTGAAAGCAACATAGTAAGAACTAAGCATAGAAACTAAGAAAACAAAAATTTAAGGTAAATGAAAGAAAACAAATAAACTGAAAACATATAAATACATTCCTTCTGCATTTCAACATTTTGATATCATTAATCTTCTTATTCATCCAACTCACTATCTGTATCATCCGCTTTAGAATTGATGTTGTAAGGATTGTCCATATCGACATCATCATCAATGTCGTCATTTCCAATCATATCATCATCAGGAACATTTTCTCCTACATTTGGTTCCACTTCTTCATGTTCTTCATCTAAAACATCGTCGATATCATCTTCATCCATAACATTTTCTAGAACATCTCCTTCAACTTCTACGACATCTTCATCTGACACATGAACTAACTACTCCTCTACATCATATTCTTCTTCAATATCATTGCCCTCTACTACATTATACTTTATCGGCCTTCCTCTTGGATCATATCTAACAACATATGACAAACCCCCTCTACCTGGAACCTCTGAGTAAGTACATGTTCTCATTGGCTTGAAGGAACATAGGGCTTTGATCCTAGCTCAACATTCCTTGTATTAACCATGGTAAATCCATTAGCATGTTGATTAACAATTCTATTGGGATCATGTTCATTCATTTGTATCATGTGCCATTTGACTTTGAATGGAACTAATTTGAAGGATTTAAAGTCACACTCAAGTATATCATCCAAAAACCCATAGTGTCAATTTTCAGATACTTCTGGATATCTGTCACTTCTAGAGGAAACATTAGTAACCTAAAATACTGCATTTATCCCACTATCAAAAGTTTTTATATTTTCATCCAACTTTTTGATGTGAAATTTGTGGCCATTGCACCACATATTCTTGTGTTGTTTCAACTGAATTATGCCAAACACGTAAAAAATGCATTGTCAATTGATAAACATATTTATAATTGGAAATTATGAAAATTTATAAGAAAAAAAAACACGTCATATACATCAATATAATATTCAAAAATACTAAATAGTATGGGTGAATATGTTTTCCTGTTTATCTTTTAAACCATATGCTAAATCAATTCCCTCTGTGTAAGATTGGTATCTCCTTTAGGTTCATCTTCTTTGACCAATGTAGCCACACCAAACCATGATAGCCTACCATTATTAGATTGTATACATCGTTCAATCCATACCTTCATCCAATCAAGATTGTTTGCAATGTATAAATGCATTGCATCCCACTCTCGACTAGTTGTATTGAAATAAAACAACATTTCACATATAATCAGTTACCATGGTATACCTTCATAATAATGGATTATGCAGGAAGACTAAAAATTAAATAAGCACGACATACATAAAAATGAAAAGTCAAATGTATTATAAATTTCCACCATATACTTACATGTCACTTTCCTTATTATACCTTTCCCCAATATGTGCTCCCCTTTAAATTTGTTGATGGAGTTGGCATCCCAAAAGTGATCCACATTAATATTTGCATCTATTTTAGGAAGATATTGAGTAATATAAACCATGGTTTGATATACCATAGAACTCTCAGGACATGCTCTTTTTCTAACCAAATCCTTTAATGATTTCAAGTGCCTCTCAACCATCCACATTGACCTTGTGTGTATAGGTCCACTCTTTTCAATATACTCAACTTGGTGTATGTGTGATCCAGGTGGATATCGGTGGCCACCCACCTTTTCCAACTAGCTCAAAATAGTTTTCTGACAATTTTGGTAATTTACTATCTTTATTAGTTTTTAACTTGTGGGGCCATTTTGAGGGCCTAAATGAAGGTTTTTTGGGATCGAGTTTCTCAATGATAGATAAAGGCTCTAATTGAGCCCCATAAATGAATCTTATCGATGATACCTTTCCAATGAGCTATCGTGCACCCCAAACGGAGATCGTATGCCAAAGTTACGCCCCTGAGAACTTGATACACCAAACTACCCAAAACGGGGTCCACAAAATTGTTGGTTTTTCATCTTTCGGGGTTAGGATTTTGGATTTTATTTATGATAAAAAGGCCTTTGGAGCCTCATTGTAAAATAATATTCTTGCAAATGCGAGTAGCCATCACATCTCTTCTCAGAGATAAGCTGCCACCATTCTAGCGAGTCTTTCACTTTGTATTTTTACAGTCTTTGTACAATTTCGCTCATTAATAGAAAATTGTGTATTACTATATCTCTATGTTTATGGTTGCATCTCTGATAAATTTATGTTATATTATTGGACATTTGAGATGTCTCTTTGCATTTCTTTATTATATCTCCGCTCTCATTTCATGTCGAAAATAATTTGTATCAGTGGTATCAGAGCAGGCTACTCTTGATCATTTTTTCAGTGCATGTCCCCGATGAGGTCCGAGTATAGAAAGTTGGGTCTCGAGCTTGTCTCTCTTGAAGAAAATCGCTCTCGCATGCCCAACAAACCCTCCGTGGTAGAAGAAAATAAAAACGACGGAGCAGACAATTCTATCAATATGTTGCTTGAGCAAGCTCTCAGGCAATAGAGGGACGAAATGATGGAGAATTTTTCCCACGTCCTTCAACGCCTGTCGATAGAAACAAACGCATATTCATCAAACAACCACTTTGGAAGCACCTCTCCTTTCAAGGTACATGTTAATTTTGATATTCCTGTATTTGAAGGTCAGATAGATGCGGATGCCCTAGACAAATGATTAAATTTGTTAGAAGGATATTTCTCTTTTCATAATTTTTTCGACAGGGAAAATATCACATTCGCACTCCTTAAATCTCTCCCCCGTGTCAAACATTGGTGGGAAACTTGTTGGTAGCAAAGTTCCACGGAGGAGTCTAGAATATATGGGGTCTATCCCACTTGGGATTTTTTTTTTATGTGGTAAAGGAACAATATTACCTTATTGGAAACTATGAGGACCAGTACATGAGATAGACCACACTGTGTCAAGAGAGGGGCCAAGCAGTTCCAGAGTTCACTAATACCTTCCATACCTTGCGCACCAAGATGGGTATCAAAGACTCTGAACGAAATTTGGTTCTGAAATACCGTGGGTCTCTACACATATACATCCAAACTGAAATGGATTTTCTGGACATCTCATCACTCAGTGATTCTTATCGATATGTTGTTAAAATCAAGCAGAAATTTAAGCACCAGAGCAAACGGGAGTTTTTGTCTGCAAATCTGCAACAACCAAAGTATGATAAAGACATCCCTAACAAACAGTCTCCTGAAAACCAGTTCAAGCCACAGGAAAAGAAGGGTCATGGGAAAACAAAGAAGGACACCGGAAAATAGTGTGATTTCCACAAAACCCCCTGGCACAACACCGAGGAATGTCACTCAAAACAATCACTGGTGGAAAAGATCAAAGACAAGGATCCAAACCCTGATTCAGAATCTGATTCTGAAAATACTGGTAAAACACAGATCATCGATGCAGACCCCACTGCTATTGTCACAACTGCAACAATTCAACCAAAAGAACCAACAGATCCTTAAAAGGGGGAGTGCCTTTTTCATTCACAGATGTGGGTGAAGGGGACCCCATTGCATTTTATTATTGATAGCAGAATCCAGAAGAACCTCATCTCAGCAAAGGTTGTCAAACAGTTAGGATTGTCGAAAACACCACACCCGCGGCCATACAACATCAGGTGCCTTCACCAAGGATGAGATATTCATGTCATCCAGTAGTGTCGATTGTCATACGGCGTCCAGCCCTTCAAGGATGAGGTATTATGTAATGGTGCCCCACTAGATGTCTGTGATGTTCTCTTGGGCCAGCCATATATGTGGAAGCGCCATGGTGTTTACGAGTCTCGACCCCATAGTGTCATTGTTACTTTAGGGGATCATCTCTACATAATACCAGAAGTAGTTCCAAATATTGTCCCACCTAAACAGTGCTGCAAGGTAGTATATCATACTACAAAATTCAGCTTCTTCACAATTTGTTCAAAAGGTGAACGGGAGGAGATTGCAACCACTACAACCTAAGCCCAAGCACCTTCTATCCAACAGTAGAGGGTCAACAAGACTGCAGCAAAGAACAAATATTATGTATGCAAACAAACATCTCATGTAGCCGAACTGGTTGAACAGATTCAACCCCGCCAGCAACAGGTTCGTGGCATCCTTCCACAAACCAAGCAACGCGACGTCTCCAACAAGACAAGCAACTCACCAAGATTCAGATTCAGCAAACTCTTCNCCTCTCCCCCGGGAACTCAACGCAATGGATACCTTTTCTTCCTAAGGAGTGAGGATTGATCCAGGTGGATATCGGTGGCCACCCATCTTTTCCAACTGGCTCAAAACAGTTTTCTGACAATTTTGGTAATTTACTATTTCTAGCAGTTTTTAACTTGCAAGGCCATTTTGAGGGCCTAAATGAAGGTTTTTTGGGATAGAGCTTCTTAATGATATCCAAAGGCTTTGATTTATCCCTCTAAATGAATCTCCTCGACGATACCATTCCAATGAGCTATCGTGCACCCCAAACGGAGATCGTATGCCAAAGTTACGCCCCTGGGAAGTTGATACACCAAACTACCCAAAACGAGGTCCACAAAACTGTTGGCTTTTCATCTTCCGGGGTTAGGGTTTTGGATTTTATTTATGATAAAAATGTCTTTAGAGCCTCATTGTAAAATCATCTTCTTGCAAATGCGAGTAGCCATCACATCTCTTCTTAGAGATAAGCTGCCACCATTCTAGCGAGTCTTTCACTCTTTATTTTTACAGTCTTTGTACAATTTCGCTCATTAATAGGAAATTGTGTATTACTGTATCTTTGTATTTATGGTTTCATATATGATACATTTATGTTATATTATTGAACATTTGAGATATCTCTATGCATTTCTTTATTATATCTATGCTCTCATTTTGTGCCGAAAATAATCTGGATCAGTGGTATTAGAGCAGGTTGCTCTTGATCATTTTTCAGTGCATGTCCCCGATGAGGTCTGAGTATAGCGAGTTGGCTCTCGAGCTTGTCTCTCTTGAAGACAATTTCTCTCACATGCCCAAGAAACCCTCCACGGAATAAGAAAATAAAAACGACGGAGCAGACGATTCTATCAATATGTTGCTTGAGTAAACTCTCACGTGACACAGGGACGAAATGATGGAGAATTTTTCCCACATTCTTCAATGCCCACCGATAGCAACAGGCACATATTCATCAAACAACCACTTTTGAAGAACCTTTCCTTTCAAGGTACAGGTTAATTTTGATATTCCTGTATTTGAAGGTCAGATAGATGCGGATGCCCTAGAAAAATGGTTAAATTTGTTAGAAGGTTATTTCTCTGTTCATAATTTTTTTGACAGGGTAAATATCACCTTCGCACTCCTTAAATCTCTCCCCCATGTCAAACATTGGTGGGAAACTTACTTGGAGAAAAGTTCCAAAGAGGAGTCTGGAATATATGAGGTCAAGCCCACTTGGGATTTTTTTTTGGATGCAGTAAAGGAACAATATTACCATGTTGGTAACTATGAGGACCAACACATGAGATGGACCACACTGTGGAAAGAGAGGGGTCGAGCAGTTACGGAGTTCACAAATACCTTCCATACCTTGCGCACCAATTTGGGTATCAAATACTCTCAATGACATTTGGTTCTGAAATACCATGGGGCTCTACACAGATACATCCAAACTGAAATAAATTTTATGGACATCTCATCACTCGATGTTTCTTATCGATATGTTGTTAAAATTGAGTAGAAATTTAAGCACCAGAAAAAACAGGAGTTTGGGTCTGCAAATCTGTGACAACCAAAGTATGATAAAGACAACTCTAACAAACATTTTCTCGAAAACCAGTCCAAGCCACAGGAGAAGAAGGGTCACGGGAAGACAAAGAAGGACACCAGAAAATGGTGTGATTTCCACAAAAACCCTTGGCACAACACCGAGGAATTTCGCTCAAAATATTAGTTGGTGGCCAAGATCAAAGACAAGGAGCCGAATCCTGATTCTAAATCTGATTCTAAAAATACTGGTAAAAGACATATCATCAACGCAGACCCCATTGTTATTGTCGCGACCATAGAAATTCAACTAGAAGAACCAACAAATCCTGAAGAGGGGGAGCGCCTTTTTCATTCACAGATGTGGGTGAAGGGGACCCCACTGCATTTTATTGTTGATAGAGGAAGCTAGAAGAACCTCATCTCAACAGAGGTCGTCAAATAGTTTGGATTGTCGAAAACACCACACCCGCAACCATACAACATCGGGTGGCTTCGCCAAGGATGAGATCTTCGTGTCAGCCAACAGTGTCGATTGTCATACGACATCCATCCTGTTATCACTCCAAGAAACCCTTTGTGGTTGCAAACCAAAGGTGCTTGGTAACTTAAGAAATGAATATTTTTGTATTTTTAAAAGGTGGATCAATGGGACAACTCAATACAGCTTATGACATTCAAACGTGAAAATGATAAACAAATAGACAGTGCTCTCAAGGATTGATTAATCAGCAAGTTGCTTTAAAGTGGGTGAAGAACAAA
>SNQJ01S0054229.1:44949-69027 GCA_010110895.2 Picea sitchensis | reverse complement strand
TTTTGAGTGGTTTTTTGAGGAGTTACTCAACATGGCTTTGGCTAGGAAGAGGCATGAGTTGGCCTGATGCCAGGTAAACCTGTATGGTGCATTTTAGGGTTATAACACACTCTGAGAGGAATGAGTGCATAGGAGTTTGAAACTCTCGAATCCTGAAGAGTCGAAGGCCCATAGAGTCGAAGAGATGAAGGGTCGAAGAGCCTAAAGAGTGAAGAGAATCCTGGACCATCAAATCCAGAGGGTACGTGACAAAAATATATTTTCTTTGGGTGAAAGCATCCCAAAGAGCCAAAGAGAATATGGATCATTAGATCCAGAGGGACACATGGTGACAGATATGTCATTATGGGAGAAAGCAAGGTTTGAGAGTTGAAAAATCTGAACGCCGAAGTCCCAAAGAAAATCAGGTCCATTGATTTGAAAGGGTCGGATATTATTCATAGGCTTGAAAGGGACAAATCTCAGTCATCAGTTCAAAAGAATTGTCAAGATCATGAGATCAACGTCACCTCGCATTGAGGAGATAGAAGGTGATATAGATTTAAAAATTTCAGGGCAGACCGCAATCGAGACCACAATATTGGTAAAAGGACACGTGGTGGCTCAAGGTGAATTGTGGGGCGAAAAGTATTTTGGTTCGAAACCACTCTTGGGAACACCCACAATCATGTGTTTACGTGAGGTCATCACCCAAGGTCAGATCAAGGAGGGGCTTATCAGAAAAGGAGCTAGCACCGAAACTCTGATATTTTCACAAGCACGAAGGGGAAGGTCGCGGGTGCCATAGGACCTGTGCCAGAAATCTGAAAGGGCCTATGTTTAGATACAGAACGAGACCATCAAGGTCTTAGAAAGTTGTTTGACTCAAAAAATGGAGATCCTTGACCAGGAGGTCGTGTAGCCCTACAGGGGAGTAGGGGGCCTGAATCACTTTGAGAAAAGTTACTCTGGAGAAAGTATTCACTTCATATTGAGTCTACATCTCTTTGTCCTTTTAATTCTGAACACATTGTTCAACCCCCAAGCTCTTCCCTACTTGATTGAGAACCTCATTATATATCTTATATGATATTTTCCTTGATGGAGGAATGTAGTGGTGGAGGCCCATTTGGATGGTACTTATTTTCTTGGTTCTAAATCATGCCTACACAAAAGTTTGTAATTCATTCACTTATGTTGATTACATTTTAATATAAATACTCTTTTCTCTCCCAATTAATATCTATAAAATAATTTAAGTGTTATTCCATGGGAATATGTTTTATGAATGTTGATGGATTATGATATTGAATGTGTTAAAATTATATATTATCACCATATGCGTGCATTTCTGATGCATCCCCCCCTACTCCCCCGTAGGGCTACACAACCTCTCGATCAAGGATCTTCAATTATTGAGTCAAACGATTCTCTGAAGCCTTGATGGTATCGTTTTGTATCTAAACACATGCCCTTTCGAATTTCTGGTGCAAGTCATATGGCACCCACGACCTTCCCCTTCGTGCTTGCGAAAATATCATAGTTTGGCCGCTAGTTCCTTTTTTTGATAATCCCCTCCTTGATGTGACCTTGGGAGATGACCTCATGTAAACACATGATTGCAGGTGTGCCCAAGAGTGGTTTGGAACCAAACTACTTTTTTCCCCGCAATTCACCTCGATCCACCACGTGTCCTTTTACCAATACTATGGTCTCGATTGCAGTCCGCCCTCAACTTTTTAAAGATCAATCACCTTATATCCCCACAAAGTGAGGTGACCATCGATCTCACGATCTTAATGGTGCTTTGGAACTAACGATTGATATCTATCCCTTTCAAAACCGTGGCTCAGATAAGACCCTTTCAAATCAACGGACATGATTTTCTTTGGGACTTCGGCATTCAAAGTTTTCAACTCTCAACCCTTTCTTTCTCCTGTAATGACAGATTTGTCGCCACATGTCCCTTTGTATCTAATGGTCCAGATTCTCTTCAACTCTTCGGGCTGATTTCACCAGAATACAACGGATTTCCTCCATGTACCCTCTAGATATGATGGTTCAGGATTTTCTTCGCTCTTCGGGCTCTTCGGTACTTTGTCTCTTCAGCTCTTCAGGCTTTCGTCTCTTTGGGATTTGGGAGTTTCAAAATCCTATGCACTCGTTCCTCCAGGATTTATTTCACCCGAAACACATGGTCACTTGACACGTGTCTCCCCATTGATGTAATGACCTCTATCTTCTTCGACTCTTCGAGCTTCGAGAGTTTCAAATCCGAGGCACTCATTTCTCTTGGAGTTATTTCTCCCTGAGACTCCGATCACCTGACATGTATCCCCTTGGTGATCAATGACTAGGACCCACTTCAGATATTCGACGATTCTACTCTCTCCTCATCCACAAATTTTCGAAGTTTTTACGCTCCGAAGTTGCATATCTTTCTCCACCTATCCTTTTGGACAATGGACAGTCCCTAATCACTTCGGGACTTCAGGACTTTGGCAAGTCCTCTCTCCTATACATAGAAAGGGTTAATGTTGGTGCAATTTACCTTGGATCGGATGACTGTCAATCCTCTACGCTCAGATCCAATGACTTGAATATGTTCTTTTCCTCTGTGATCTCCTTTTCATGTCTGGATGTAGATTGGACAGTCTATATCTCTTTCCACAATCGATCTGATGGTTGTTGTCAGCTCCTCCTCCTGACATTTTGAATTCTTCCTACTTGGATTATTTTTGTAGTGTTCAAAGGCCTCGGCCTTTGCTCCTCCTACAAGTTCGGTCTCTTGGATCTTGTCTTCGTTTCTGAAAGCGTTATTCCTTTTGAGCCTAGTTACTTTGAGGATTTCGGTTTCCCACACACTCCTTGCATTCCTGGGATCTCGATAAACTCAGATCGAAGAATTTATTCAAAATAAATTCTTTCCACACTCCTTGCGGTTCTTCACAATGGGTCCTTGATACTTCGAAAAGCATCGAATCTGTGCACTCTTCGCAACAGAGTCCTTCCAACCTTCCTCTAGTCGAATGAGTCTAGTATTCGACTCAGCCTATGCACACATTGTGTGGCTCTATGCACTCCTTGTACTTCTGTCTGATGAAGGTTCAATGACATCTCTCTTGATATTCCCTGAGGTTAACTCACCTCTGTCAACGCACTCCTTGCGGACAATGTGCACTCCTTTCACTCAAAACTCACTTTAGAGAAATGATTGAAACTTATTCAATACTTCATGACTTCACACATTCAAACATGAATGACATATACAAGCATAAAAAATGAGCACAAACATACAAACACACCATGTGCAGGAAAATCTTCTTTTCTATTATCTATGTGTGTCTATACAGATGTTTACAAAAAATGGGCTGCGATAGACTCCCAGTTATTTATCTCCTATTCCTATTCCTGAGCTTTCGAGCTTCTCACGATATCTCTCAGAATCCTCCTTTTGAATCTCGATATCCTAAAACTTCCTAATGAAATTTGATACAAAAGATATATTTTCAAAAGAGGGATCTACGAACTTACCCTCTCTCACCTAACCTCATCTATTACATTTAAGTTTCATAAATGGCCATCTAGTCTAAATTGAACCTAGAGACATCAACCCGACAGCCATTAAAGGTGACCTTATAGTCTTCATGTTCAAATGCATGACTTGGTATTCACTCAACCATATAGCATGAATTTGTATAGGATCATATTTCAAATTTAAAAATGGGAGCGTCGACACCTCTCCCTTTCTCCAATGCATGCATATGTGTTGTCTTTCTAGCACATTTGCTGATGTTGAAGGATGATATTACATCATAATCCACTGCTGTAAAAAAATCATGAGCTCCTCCTCATGATCTCTCCATCCCTGTTGAAATCCACTTGGATCCCAAACTTCTCCTTGGAGTTGTCCTCCTACTCCCCTTCTTTGTTGTTGTTGTTGTTTCTTCTTCCCTGATGCTCTTGTAGGCTCTCCTCTATTCATCTTCTCTTTGTTGACTACTTATGTTGCTGACCTGACCATCATCCTCCTTATCTCCTCTGTCACCCTGTCCAACTACTCCAATGGTTGGTTCTTCTTATGTAGTCTTCTCTCCTGCATCTTCTCCTTCTTGATGGGTATATCCTCTTGATCCCCCTTGGTGTTTTCTTTTTCTCCTATGGCCTTACCTTGCCACCTTGCTCCAGGCTCCAGTTCTGCAGTCTCTTCATACAACTCAACAAAATCCATGCTGTCTATTTCTCCTTCTTCAAGCTTCAGTGTTGCAGTCATCTCTTGTTCAACTTCCTGGCTGAAAATTTTGAGCAATTTAGTTGAATTCTCTTTTCCTTCTGCTGGGGTAGACATCTATGTCTTCTCCATGTTATCTTCTTTGAAAATTTATGTTGGTTGTCTTTTCTCTGTTGCTGCACTTTCATCATGTGCACTAGCCTCTACTTGGTTGTTCAATAGGAATTCCTCGATCCCTCCAATGATCAAAATACTCTTCTGATCCTCCTCCTAGATGGATAAAGTATTTAAATTCTCATCATCTTCATTCACATGGTTTAAAAACCCACATGAATCTTCACCTATCAACACTTCTTGTTGGTATGAACTCTCAACAGAGTCCATGAGACTCTTAGACAATATCATCTCTTCCCCCTTGCCCACCTTGCAATTTGGAGTTTCTTCTCTTCTGCCCACCTGACAGTTTATGAGATATTCAACTAATCTCATCTCATTTCCCACCTGGAAATATGAATTTCCACTACTATCCTCCCGACATTCTATGATATCCTCACTTGATATCATATCATTTCCCACCTGGCAATATGAAAATCCATTTCTGTCCTCCTGGCAGTTTATGAGATCTTTTATTGATCTCACCTCCTCCTCATCACTAAGGTGTCTCCCAATTTCTGGTTCACAGATGTGAATCAGTTCCTCCTTTGTGTCACTGAGTTTTTCAACATGCCTCATCCACCTCCTTACTATATATTGTTGTTTTCTAGCCAACAAATTGTGAACATGCCATTTTTCCTTTCTGTTCAAAGGACATCCATACCTCTAGTGTACCTTTGTCTCATGGTGCATCCTTAATGCTAGCCTATCCATCCTTTCTCTTATCTCATTAAGCTCCAGATCCATCTCTGGATTGCTTTTCTACTCGTGGTCTTCTCCTCGACCATGCTCATGGCCTTCAGTAGTCATTTTCATCTTCTTCTTTCTCTTTTGACAAGTCTCGTGGATTACTCTACATCTAAGAGCATCTCCATATTATTCCTACAACTCACTTGGCTATTTAAAATTTTGTTGTTTCACTCGTGCAACAACCTTCTCAAATAGAATTAGTACTCTACTTCCTTTCACCTGTTGTCTTAGGGTAAATTTCAACTTCTAATATCACTTGATGTTATCAGACTATCTCTTTTCACCTTTCCTCTTTTTCCTGTTGTCTACCAGTAAAAACAAATAATCTTTGATACCACTTGATGAAGCCCCCCTACTCCCCCATAGGGCTACACGACCTCCCGGTCAAGGATCTTTGATTCTTGAATCAAACAACTCTCTAAAACCTTGATGGTATCGTTCTATATCTAAACACAGGCCCTTTTGGCTTTATGGTGCAGGTTTGGCCGCCAAATCAGAGTTCACACTTGAGAAAATATCAGAGTTTGGCCGCCAAATCATTTTCTGATAATCCCCTCCTTAATGTGACCTTGGGTGATGACCTCACGTAAACATGTGATTGCGAGCATGCCCAAGAGTGGTTTGGAACCAAACTACTTTTCTCCCTGCAATTCACCTCGAGCCACTATGTGTCCTTTTACCAATACCATGGTCTCGATTGCGCCCTGCCCTCAACTTATTAAAGCTCGATCACCTTCTATCCCCACAATATGAGGTGACTGTCGATCACACGATATTGACAGTTCTTTTGAATTGATGACTAATATCTATCCCTTTCAAACCTGTGGATCAGATCTGACCCTTTCAAATCAACATACATGATTTTCTTTGGGACTTCGGCATTCGAAGTTTTCAACTCTCAATCCTTGCTTTCTCCCGTAATGGAAAATTTGTTGCCACATGTCCCCATGGATCTAACGGTCCAGATTCTCTTTGACTCTTCGGGCTATTTTCACCCAAAGACAACTGATTTCCACCACGTACCCTCTATATTTGACGGTCTAGGATTCTATTCTCTCTTCGGGCTCTTTGGCCCTTTGGTTCTTCGGCTCTTTAGGCTTCGAGAGTTTCAAACTCCTATGCACTCATTCATCCTGGAGTGATTTCACTTGAAACACATGGTCTCTTGATGCATGTCTCCCCCTTGATCTGACAAACTCTATCTATTTTATCTCTTCATTCTTTGAGAGTTTCAACTCCTAGGCACTCATTTCTCCTACAGTTCTTTCACCCAAAGAAACCAGTCTGCTGATACGTATCTCACTGACAATCAATGACCAGGACCCACTTAGGATATTTGGCAATTCTACTCTCTCCTCGTCCACAAAATTTTGAAGTTTTTCTGCTCTGGAGTTGCACATCTTTCGCCACCTGTCCCCCTGGACAATGGACGGTCCCTAATCACTTCGGGACTTTGGAAATTTCTCTCTCATGTACACACAAAGGGTTTATTGTTGTGCACTTCACCTTGGATCAGACGACTGTCAATCTTCTACACTCAGATCCAACGACTTGAATCTGTTATTTTCCTCTGCAGTCTCCTTCTGATGTATGGATGTAGATCAGATGGTCTAGATCTCTTTCCACAATCGATCTAACGGTTGTTGTCGCTCCTCCTCCTGAGCTTTTGGCTTCTTCTGAGTTAGAATATTTTCTAAGTGTTCAAAGGCCTCGACCTTTTCTCCTCATGCGAGTTCGGTCTCTTGGATCTCATCTTCACTTCTAAAAGAACTATCCCTTGTGAGCTTAGTTCCTTTAAGGATTTTTATTTCCCATGCACTCCTTGCATTCCTAGGATCTCGATTTATTCAAAATAAATTATTTTCTCACTCCTTGCGGTTCTTCACAATGGTTCCTTGATACTCCAAAAAGCATCAACTCTGTGCACTCTTTACAACAGAGTCCTTCCAACCCCTCTCTAGTCGAATGAGTCTGATATCCAACGTAGCCTATGTATACACTGCATGGCTTTGTGCACTCTTTGCACTTATGTCTGATGAAGGTTCAACGGTATCTCTCATGATCTTTCCTAAGGTTAACTCACCTCTTTCAACGCACTCCTCACGGAAAATGTGCACTCCTTCAACTCAAAACTCACTTAAGAGAAACGATTGAAACTTATTCAATACTTCACCAATTCGCACATTCAAACATGAATGACATATACAAGCATAAAAATGAACACAAACATACAAACACGCCATGTGCAGGAAAAAATTCTTTTCTATTATCTCTGTGTGTCTATACAGATGTTTACAAAAACTTGACTGTGAAAGAGTCCCAATTATTTCTCTCCTATTCTTATTCCTGAGCTTTCAAGATTCTCAGGATCTCCTTTAGAATCATCCTCCTGACTCTTGCTATCCTAAAACTTCCTAATGAAATCTGCTACAAAATATCTCTTTTCAAAATAGGGCTCTACGAGATTATCCTCTCTCACCTAACCTCATCTATTAAATTTAAGTTTCATAAATGGCCATCTATTCTGAATTGAACCTAGATCCATCAACCCGTCATCCATTAAAGGTGACCTTATCTTCTTCCTATACAAAGGCACGGCTTGGTATTCACTCACACTTACAACATGAATCCGTATAGTATCATATTTCAAATTTAAAAATGGGAGGTTCGATGCCTCTCCCTTTATCCAATGCATGCCTATGTGTTAGATTTCTAGTGCATATGATGATGTGGAAGGATGCTCCTGCATCACTTTCTTGGTTGTTGAGGAAAATTTACAGGTGTAATTCTTTGAGTCAAGTGCTCAACGTTGGACTTCATCGAACGTCTGGACAAGGTAGACCTTTTATATTTTCTTGTTAGCATATTTGTCCATATATCATACCTGAGATTAAAGTTGGTTTCTACAGTCATTTCCATCTATTGTGGTTTACTTCTATCCATAGAGATATTTTCCTCGTAATAGAATTGGCGACCATAATGGGGAGATAATATCTTTTTGGGGGTTTGGAGTGTTTTTCTCCTTTGATTGCGCTTATTTATATTGAGTTTCTTGTCATAGGACTGCTTGACAGACTCTATTCATTCTAAGTCTAAGTTTCGTAGCCTTCTCCTTATCCTGGTTGTGTTTTAACACATATACATGAGTTTTTACCTGACAGTCGCGTACATACATGCGTTGTCCTTCTGCAAGAGGCGTATATACATTCTTTTCTCCTGAACAGTTGCGTACATTACCCTTTGTTGCTTGGTTTTTTGGTTTGATGGTTGTTTTGTAAGTTTTGATGTTTTATGAGTCTTATTGGATCTTTTTTATGATTGTTAAGTGTTTGTGGAATGATAGGAAACCTTTCTTTGGTTGAATTTTTGGGCGGTGCCTTTCTCATCATCCTTTTCATTTGATTTTCCTTGCATCTTGGGTTGGGTGTTTGCTTCTTGATATCCTACTTGGTTTGTCTTTGTTTACATACAATAGAGTTTTTATATCAAGTTGTTGATCAGTCCTTGCATTTTCATTCTTTTATATTGAAAATACAAAAATATTAGGCATTTTTTCATTGTTGGCATTTGATATTTTGAGTCCTTATCATTGATCTTAGTACATGTAAAGAAATATTGAATCTTATTTGGAATTGCAGAATTAAATTGAAAAGTGCACTTTGAAAAGCATATCATTTATTGGGAATTGAAGTTAGGACTTTGAATTGTATTCATATTCATTTATTTTACTTGTTGAGTCTTAACATCATTAGTTTCATGACCGCACCTTTTTTGAGTAAGCAAGGCCACAAAAAGTAACGTTGATAATTTAAAATTGATTAGTAACGATTTAATTTTCTAGGGTGCACAAACAAGCTTAGGATTTAGAGCCTTGGAATAAGCTTTTGTGAGTAAAATTCTCCAAGGCTATTAAATCACCATATGTGTCTGACTATGGGAGTGGTGAAATACACTGTATAATTGATGACATCAGGAGGCTCCTCTTACACCATAGTTAAACATCAAGTCATATATGGGGATCTTGCTAGTAACTTTACCTGTGTGAGAGGCGATACTTTCAAGGTTTCAAGATTTTTTACCCTACCCATACGGTGGACCTAACTTACTACTGTTCGTTTGTGCATTGGTTATATCATGGTCTCTTAGTTGCTTGAAATAGGTACCACATAGGTTACTTGTAGGGGTTATTCTATAGGTACCCTGGGTCAGATAAGGATCAGACAACAAACAACCTTTATGGAGGATTACCTCTCTGGGAGGATCTGATTGATTGGTTGTTAAGCCCACGAAGGCCCTTATAATTGATTCTTATACCTCCAATATTTAGCAGGGTGTCTCAGGCCTGTTTTGGGTGAGGCATACCTACTTTAGGGAGGGAGGACCCTTTCAACCACTTTATCCTATTTGTGTGCATATTGGCCTTTTGATTTTATTTTGGTGTTCTCTTTGATTATTAGTTGACCTTAGGATTTTATATTGCGACTTGAGTTTTCATTATTATGGATAGTGGAATTCCTTTTTCTCCCTCATTTACCACTACCTCCCCCATGAAATTCACTCATTTCATTGGAATGAATATGTCTGTGTTTCATAATGGTATGTAGAATTATGATACTTAGTCCATGCCTTGGGTCTCTAATGACTTCCCTCTTAATATGCACATACATTCATGCAGGGGCATGATGGCTCCACTATATGCATATTTATTTGAGAGGAGTCTTGTCCCTCAACCATCTCTCAGTGTGGGAGGTTGGAATATCCCCTCTTACAGATCTAATCCTAGTTTCACTTTTTCAGGAGACAGTTCTCAAATGGGTGGTTATTCTACTTATTACACCCCATTAGTGTATCCTTGATCCACTATTCCAGTTCCTACGAAAACTCTTCCCATGGTGGGTCTCCATATGTCCTCTCGTATGTCATTGTTGGCCCTTGACCAAGTTTTGGAGATCCTTGGTCAGGTTTGACCTATTTTGGGGCTTCGACAGGTTGTCGAAGGTAGAGCGCAAGTCAAGCAGAGATCACAAAATATCGACCCCTTTTTAGGGATTTTTGGGTTTTGGGATTATGTAACAGGTATGGGGATTTGGGCCCATGGGTTTACCCATGTTTAGGCCCATTTTCTAATGTATAAATAGATGTCTAGGTGATATAAAAAGGGACTTGGCTTGGGTTTGATACCTTGCCAATATGTTAAGTGCGAATAGTTGTGAATTATTTGTGCATGATATGTGTTAAGAACTTGTAGAGCTAAGTGAAAGAGGATGTAAGAAGCTTGTGTAGATTGTAAGAGAGCTTTGTGTTGTAACCTAGCTCGGGGAAGGAGGATCTGGCGAGGTGCGCACAGATCTCTTGTCCTATGCGGAGTAGGATCTTATGGCTCTGTGCATGTAGACGATTGACTGAAGATAATAAAGAGAAGAAGAGTTGGTGGATGTAGCCCCAGGCTGGGGGTGAACCACGTATATCCTGTATTATGGTTGCTTTGTGCATTCTAATTTTTTTATTGGTTAATTCTTAGTGTAGTAATGTATTCTTAGATATACATGATATGATAGCTCAGTGCTTAGTGATGTGAATGAATATTAGATTTGATTTGTTTCCTTATGATAAGGATTTAAATGTGGAATATTTGAGTGAATACTACATTGATATGTAATTAGGGTTTTGTCTATGAAGTAAGTACCGGCTAGATACTAATGAATGATAGTTGATAAGTGTTATGTTAAGGTGATGTAATCACATATCTGTGTCCCAGCTAAGGTTGCAGATATCTAAGTCCTGCAACCACCCCTACCTCTACCTTGGGTGAGACTTCATCTGCTTCGCAGGTGTTACCGAAAGGGCTGGTAGTTAGGGTTTTGTTGGTGCGTTGTTTAAGTGTTGAACCTGGGTCTACCCCTATGCCAACAAATGGCTCCATTGTCAGCACCTTAAACTATGATTGTTGGGAACTGAGGAAAAGAAAGAAAGCTCTATGTGTAGATTTGTGGCTTGACTTGTGAAGCTCTGTGCTAATGAAGGAAGAAGATCTGAAGAAAAGAGGTAAGATCTGAACACTTTGTGCTCTGATAGAGGTAAGAACAGTGAAAAAATTTAAGATTTGAAAAATTTGTGCTCTGAGAAAAGTAAGATAAGTGGAATTTTTTTTTCGAAAGTATGGATCTAGGTATATTTGATAAAAATTTTCCTAGTATGAAAACTAAGGCACGATTAGAAGACAAAAGATTTGATATGAGTATATCTAATGAAAGATATGTTATTCATATGCATAGAAAGAATGTCTGGACTAACAAATGGATGCAAGATCCTAGGAAGAATTTTTTGCAAGTTAATTACTGTGACCCTAGTGTGCATTATAGAAAAAGTTGGGGATCATTTAAGAGAAAGCGAGGATTAACTCTGTGTTAGAGTTGCAAAAGACCGGGCCATCTTGCTAAGGATTTACCTGATAGAAGATCCAAATGTATTTGTTGTAAATCTACGGACCGTGAAGTTTTGTATTTCCCTAGAATGATTTCTAAGCTTGAAAGAATGAATATGAGATCAGGAAAACCTGAGGAAGGCCAAGAAACTAAGACCATGGTAGAACCCCAGAAAGAATCAAAGACTGTATTACTACAAATAAAATAAACCCTGAATGATCACAGAAATATCAACTTGTCATAGATCTTCAAAGAAAAAGAACTTATAGAAGCAATAATAAGAGACTTTGACATAGACTGTGTTCTAGATGAGTAAAAACAGGTGAACGTCATGACAAAAAGTACTTGGGAAATTTTGGGAAGGCCTTCTATGGTTCCTTCATTAGGAGGAATAGAATTCCTTAGAGGAAAACTGATAACCCTATGTAGAAGACTTACCCAGACCTCTATGCATTCTCATGGAACTTCGACAGAGGAAGAATTTGAGGTTGTTAAATTTGTTGAGAACAATGCCCCATTCGATATGTTATTAGGAAAACCCTGGATTGAGAGAGATCAGATCCGGAGAAAAGAAGAAGAGGCCCTAGAATAGAAAAAGAAATAATTAAAAGATTTCATGACTACAAGAATAACGCTCTTGATAGAAGAATGAGAGGACAAGTCGAAGAAACTTAGGACCAGAGACCGGGTTGTCGAACCTAAAAAAATGCAGTAAGACTTGAAGAACCTATCCATACAGGAAAGTAGAGAATCTACCCCAGACAAAAAATAAGTATTACCCCTGAACCCTATGACAAAATCTCATCAGCACAAATTTACTATGTTGAGTACAGATAAGAATCTAAATAGAGAGAGGAATACCAAGACGCAGATCATAGGGAAGAAAGCTAGAAAGTTGAGTAAGAAGAGAGCAAAGCTAGAAAAGTTGTAGGAGGTTCTGGAGGAGACTTTGCAGAAGGTAGGTTTGCAAAACTGGAACATCATCAGGATATCATAACAGCTTCAAGTGTCACCTCTCCATGGCAGAGCGATATGACCGTTGGAAGAAATATAATTGTTAGACCGAAACCCTGAATGGTTAGAACAACATTTATGGCCGGAAATCTCACCATCGGGTCGTTGGAACCATGTCGTAATGGAAAAAATTTCATTGATGAAGGCTTCTCACCCATTGGAGAGATCTATTACATAGTTGTCTAGTTATTTCGTTGACTGTTGCACCGCGAATACTTTTTCAAATTGTATTCATGCCAACAAGAGAACTCATTATTTCTATGTTGTGTTTACTAAGACTTTGCCACCTGTTGAATAGTTTTTCATCGACCCGAGTATCTGATATCACGTGTGTATGTCAGATGAACTTAGCACAACTGAAAAGTGTGTAGAAGTCTTAATCGATCTAATGGCCGAAAAATTAATGTCCACAGAGATTCAATCTTCCTCGACGAGAGGAGTGCAAGACTCTCCATCGAATTCTTGCAGATTTGGACCATCCTGAGCCGCAACCGAGAAAACAACCAAGCATTGATATGACTTGGTGAATGCGAAGTTGATCCCGTCTATCCTACCCTAATACATCCCTCTCCTGGCCAGGGCGGTGAGTCGTGATAGTGTCCCTAGGGACTTCAATTACACATTGGTTACTACGTACCTCCCGAAGAGGATACATGCAGTTCGAACCCAACTAGACAAGATCATGAAATTAAAATTCAATGAATTCAACCTAGGGGATCGCAGGAACCACAACATGATCACCTCTCATAGGTACTTGACTAGGACAAAGGGGAAGAACTTGAGGATAATCCCCCAACCATGGACTATGAACCTCACGTAGTCCACTATCTTGAACGTGATTAAGATACCACATTTTGGAAGGCACCAGGAAGTTAATGTGTGCGTTAAGATCCTGTTGTCATGCTACCATGGTGGCTATCTATGGCTATACAAACGCATCACCATTGACCCAACGTTGATCCATAGGATCACTGGATTGAGCATGCAGAGACCAAACCCGCAAGACTTCTACCCAGGGAAGGCTTCAGATCGCTCCCTAGCACAGAGGATTAAGGATACCTATGGATATGTAGTAAAGGGGATGTGATGTTACAAGGTATCCTCCATCCATAATGGTGCAGTGCACCTAGCTTGCCAGTTGATCGCATGGAATCTAGTGAGAAAGAACATGTTAGCACAAGATTGGTTAAGGTGTCAAGTGTAAAAAACAAGCATTGAAAAAACTCTCACAAGGTTCCAAGAATAAAAATCACTCACAAAGTTTTACTACCCAATCACATGCAGACACACAGGCAGGCGCTACCTAAATTCGCTACCTAAATTTTGGCAGAAAACGAATTGTGCAGAGTTATTTTATCAGTTTTGAGTCACTAACTTGAAACTTGGATTATGAACAATTGAGAAGGTATTTTTGAAAACTGGAGGAGAATTTTGTTCCTAACATGCCAAATAAAAAACACCTCTCTCAGGTTTTCAAAATTTGTTATGGTTTGAGAGATATTAGACATATAAGTGGCACTACCTACTATTTTACAGCGACGCTACCTAATTTCCTGTAGTGGTCACAGTTTTGATATTCTCCTTGTTGGGAGGTTTCCACATGTCAAGGAGGGTTAAAATGGCTTCTCAAGGATCATTTAAATGTCAAGGGACACCTGCACCTAATATTTAGCTCCATAAAAGGCCTCATGCAATGAGGTGGAGACATTTTATTAATGTGTTCCAACAAATTCATGAAAATTAGTAGTGTGTTGGATTTTTGTCTCTTTGATTGTTGCCACCTATATCCAAGTCTTAGAATCCAATGAAGGAGATGGGATTCAACCTCCTAAGTTTATTTGGATGCTATTTTCTATTTAATGAAGGAGATCTCTTGAGGAAATCGATTGGATTCATGATCCAAGAGGGGAGAGAGCTAGAGGAGCAGTTTATTTGCTCAATTGTAAGCCTGAGGGCCTGTTGTAATTAGCATTTATGCCATTAGAGATTCATGAGAGTTTCTTATCATAATTTGTGTTCTTTGTTATCATTCTATCTTGTCATATTGCTTGAATAATATTTACAAATTTTGAAGATCAAAAGTCACCATTGGTTAATGAATTCATGAGCTACAAAGGATTTGTGGTAATTGCTTGTTAATCACAGTTTATTGTTCAATCACTCTTCAATCCATATTACAGAAAGGATCTATGTTATGTGGTTATTCTTCTTTTTTTTTACCTTCTATTCTTATATCCATCTTTGCATAAGCCTTTTGTCTAGTAGGAAGCTTGATTTCCTTTGATCTGTAGGATGTTATGAATCCATGCCCAATGGAATGTATTTGCAGTAGTCTGATGCCCTCCTTTTTACTCTTCTCTTGTTGATCCACCTATTCAAAATATTTTAATCCATTTTCATTTCTATGTTACCAAGCTTACTCTAATTTGTAGTCTGGGAGTGACTCTTGGATTGATAACATAATTGGCGCCATTGTCGGGGATGGATTTGAGTAGATTGAAAAGCTCCCTAGGAAGACCGACATTGCACAACTCCAGCTTTAGATGGTGACTGAATTTGGACACCTTCAAGACTTCACATTCACCATGGTGACTCCATTGTTCAGAATATGTTGGTGAGTCCACTGGAATGGGACCAATTAAATGGCTATGAATGCTATCCTTGCCAGGAGGTTTTCCCCACTCTATTTCTCAGCTATAGAGGATTATCCACATCCTGTGCCTCTTATTGATGAATGGAAAGATTTGTTTCCTAGATTTTATGAAGGTAAGGATGAAAACCTTGTTGAGAATGTTCATTAATTTCATAATTTGATGCAGTAGCTTGACATCCATCATGAAGATATATTGATGAAAATGTTCATGTATTCATTGGATCGAGATGCACATAAATTGTATTTCTTGTTACCCCCTTCCATCATTTCATCCTTGAAGGATATGCACAGAGTATTCAATGAACACTGCAAAAGGTTTTATCCCTATGAAAGTATTTGTCATAACTGTTGTGAGGTATATGTAGAATGTGCTCGAGATTTGTTAGATTGCTCTACTGAATATAAAGATGAAAACGATTTTATTCACTGTCCAAATGAAGATATAAATGAACCCTTTTCTCTTTCTTATTCCCGAGAAGAAAGTCTTCTAGATATCAGTCATGATTTTTCTTATGATTGCATGGATTCAGTTTCATTATATCCTGTACCTTATGCATATGATATCTCCAATTCGAAAGAAGAACCAATTGTAGAAGAGGATCTTTCTCTTTTCCTGCAAGAGGTTTCCCATGATATATTTTCACCTGAGATTGAAGAGAGATATCGGGGGATTGTTCATTTTTCTGTGCAATACCAAGGAGCCTTGGGCTCACCTATCTTTGATGAATACTCTGATGAAGAAGAGCATATCCATTTTGTTTATTTGAGGAGAATCCAACCGAGTTATGACAGTTATGAATCTGATTATGATGGAGAACAATATTTTGAAGAAATCAACTATCAGGAAACTATTGAAGACATTCAACAATCATCTCTACAAATGAATGATCCCACATGAACTATATTTGAACCTAGATTTGTATACAACAAAAAACAATCTATCATCAACAATGAAGTTAGTTTGCAGCTATGTTCAAATTTGCAAACAGTTGTAGGTGGAAACCATGATCATCATGAGGATATGTAGAAATCTTCTGATGTTCAGCTAAAACATAATGAAGAGGTATTCATTTTTAGTTTTATTGATCCATTGGTTGATTATATTGGATCTTTGAGCAGCTTAGATGTCAGAACACTTTTGTTAAATGAAGGTTGGTGGTTCTATTCTTTTGAATTGCATATCAGTAATACATGGGTTATTGCATTCATCATTGTCGTATCAAGGATGTCACTAGATAATTAGATTCTTGTATGGTTTAATTTAAAGAATGAACTTACTTTATCAAGAAGAAACACACTTGATTAGAGTAGGAGTAGGAAGAAACAAACTCATTTTTTAGCATTTCATTTCTGTCAATTTGCAACAGTTATTTTTCAATTTCAAATAAGGATCAGAGATTCTCTCAGGCTTGTTGGTTTCTTAGAATGAGAAGAATATGGATAAGGATATTTTTCTGCAGGTTCTTGGCAGCTCGCAAGGAGCATGCCATCCCCCATGGAGCCTAATGTTAGCACAAGATTGGTTAAGGTGCCAAGTGTCAAGGACAAGCATTGAAAAAACTATCACAAGGTTCCAAGAATCAAAATCACTCATGGATTTGTGCTACCCAATCACACGCAGACACACAAGAGGGCACTACCTAAATTCTGGTAGAAAACAAATTGTGGAGAGTTATTTTATTAGTTTTGAGTCACTAACTTGAAACTTGGATTATGAACAATTGAGAAAGTATTTTTGAAAACTGGAGGAGAATTTTGTTCCTAACATGCCAAATAACAAAATTGTCTCTTAGTGTTTCAAAATGTGTTATGGTTTGAGAGATATTAGACATAGAAGTGGCACTACCTACTGTTTTACAACGACACTACCTAATTTCCTGTAGCAGTCACGGTTTTGATATTTTCCTTGTTGGGAGGTTGCCACATGTCAAGGAGGGTTTGACTGGATTCTCAAGGATCATTTAGATGTCAAGGGACACCTACACCTAATATTTATCTCGATCAAATGCCTCATGCAATGAGGTGGAGACATTTTATTAATGACTTCCAAAAAATTCCTAAAAATTAGCAGTTGTTGGATTTTTGTCTCTTTGATTGTTGCCACCTATCTCCAAGGCTTAGAATCCAATGAAGGAGATGGGATTCAACCTCCTAAGTTTATTTAGATGTTATTTTATATTTAAGGAAGGATATATCTTGAGGAAATGGATTGGATTCATGATCCAAGAGGGGAGAGAGCTAAAGGAGCAGTTTATTTGCTCAATTGTAAGCCTGAGGGCCTATTGTAATTAACATTTATGCCATTAGATATTCATGAGAGTTTCTTATGAGAATTTGTGTTATTTGTTATCATTCTATCTTGTCATCTTGCTTGCATAATATTTGCATATTTTGAATATCAAAAGATGCCTTTGGTTAATGAATTCATGAGCTGCAAAGGATTTGTGGTAATTGCTTGTTAATAACAGTTTATTGTTCAATCACTCTTCAATATATATTACAAAAAGGATATCTATTATGTGGTTATTCTTCTCTTTGTTTACCTTATATTATTCTATCCATCTTTGCATAATCCTTTTTTATGGTAGTGTTATAACCCTAAATTGCACCACACATGCTTACCTGGCATCAGGCCAACTCATATCCCTTCTTTGCCAAAAAACTACTGAACAATTCTTCTAAAAACTCCATTTTTAAAAAGTAACGCTAGCAGGCCCACTACAGCCCGCGTTTATCCAAAAGAAAACTCTAGCAGGCCCACTACAGCCCACGTGTAAATGCTAGCAGGCCCACTACAACCCGCGTTTTCCTTCAGAATCACAAAAAACGGAAAGTTGTCGACGGGACAAAAAGCTATGGNCCCGGCCATGCATGGTCGAGAGTTCATCCAAAACCCTAGCTCCTTCTAGCCTATAAAAGAAGGGGTAGGGGTACTATTTGGAAGGAGGAAAAGGATAGCAAAGAAACTTTGCCCAATTGCCGAATCCATTTTTCCCAACCCTTTATCCTTTCCTCAAGCCTAAGAAGAATTCAAGCAAAGTAGTTGGAGGACAAAGAAGAGGAGGAACCCAGGATCAGGATCAAGGAACGGTGGCCGGTCTCAACATTCATTGTAAGTTGATTTATTTTGAATATAATAAAATAATACTTTTCCCGTCCCAATGCTTGAGTCACACATGATTTATTTGATTTATGCTTAATCTCTAACCCTCAAATAGAAAAATAGCATGCATGTGTAGTGTTTTGTCTTGATTGCAGGATTGTCTTTGGAAGGAGCAACGTAGGCAAATGGACAAAAGCGCAACGAAGGATCTACACCAAACATCGGTAAAAAGGTTAGTAGGTCCTTTCCATGTTTGTATGTGAAAAAGGGGTTATAAGTTTTGGGGTGATAGGTTAAAAGTGATTTCTTTAAGGTCATGATATGCATGCAAGTCTAACCCTAGCTTGCTAGTCCGTAGGGTATTATTTACCAACAACTGAATTGGCGACTCCACTGGGGATTTACTCTTTAGGGTGTTCTGGATTTAGCTGAGGTTTTTGGGTAGTTTAAAGGATTGGATTTTCTGTTTCTTTGTTTGTCTATTTTCTATTAGGTCAGAGCTAGCAGGGAACCTGGTTCTTTATACCATTTTTTCCTTGACTATTGCTTGACGATAATTATCGGGACACACAGAGGTACATGCGGTCTGAAGAAGGCCTGCACGTGTGTAACCCGCACCCTAACCTTCTACAGCCCACGTTTGAATGCTATCTGTAGAGGTTTCAGTAGAGTGTAGGAGTCAGAGAGCTTAAGAGGCAGTCCCCTCTTCCCTGTTAGAATTTTAAATTCTCAGGGGGATTTATGGATCCTGTTTGGGTCTTGCTGGTTCATTGTCTTGTGTCAGTTTTCTTTATTGTGTTTGTTATTTTCTGCAATTATTTTTCTTTTCTGTTTAAAAAGAAGCATCCAAGCCTTTAAGAGACCCTGGTTTTCAATACCAAAGGCCTTTTCCAGGTCTGGGCTGCCTTTGTTTAGTTTTTTCTTAGCATTCATACATACACGTGGCATGTGCAAGTGCAGCCTGTGGGTACCCGCACCCTGTTATAGCTCAGCACACGTTTGCACGCTTGTTTTTTCAGTGACAGTAGCAGGCTTGATTGGGTGCTTTTCAATCAGGGTGGGGCAGTCATCCCCTCCTCTGGTGAGAAGTGTTCCTCTCAGGAGTTTGAGTCTAGGGTGGCACAGTCAGTAGGTTAGGGCCTCATACCCTTAGTCTGTTCTTTCTTAGTTGATTGTTGATAGAAAAGATAAAAAAGAAAAGATTTTGTTTTATGGTTTTTAGACAAGCATAAGAGTCGGTGCTTTCTTGATTTCCGTTGTGTGTCTTTGCTCTGGTTCTTTGCAATCTGTGCTTTAAGCCAGAATTTTATTTTGTTTTCTTGGTTTTGTGCTTGTCGGCATTTTCCCTTTGTTTCTTCATTTAGCACTTAAATAAATAAAAAATTATCTCTTTTTCATTTGCTTCTTTGTTTGAAGATTGTGTCGCTGCAACAATAGCTAGGAAGAAGTCTTTTTTCATAAGTTTTTATAGTGCATTTAGAGAATAAGTAGCTTGCAGATTGAGCGAAATTCCTTTATGTTTGCTGCACGAAATGTTAGAAAATTCGAAAGGAAAAAGAAATCTTTCTTGGTGAAAAGTTGCTGGTTTTTGCATTTTTTGTAAAAAATTTTGTTTCCAAGCATTTCTTATTCATTTTTCTTTGAGTCTTTACACACCATCAGTTTCACCTTCATACATTGTGACGTAAAAAAATCCCATAAAAGAAACGCTAATTTAAAATCTATTAGACTCTTTTGTTTGTAGGGTTCATACACTAGCTCAGGACTAGGGCCTTGGAATAGGTTGGAGAGTAAATTCTCCAAGGCCACTCAAACCAAACATTCGAGTCTGTGATAGGGAGTGTAGAATTCCATTTACATGGAAGTTATTCGGGACCCCCCTCTAACACAAGGGCTAAACACGAGGTCGCGTAAGGAAAGGTAGCGGAGATAACCCCTCCAAAGCCGGACCGAGCATAGTGGAGAACACATATCGAGGATTTGTTGAGGGATTCTGTCATTTTCATTTGCCACAGGGCTTCGTGGGTCTCGAATCCGTTCGAGGTCCTCAGTTGTCTTCTGGACCATTTTCTCTCGATACCCTTGACAGGTTTTGAGCTTAATACCCTGCTCATTGTGGTCTACCCGACTATCGATTGTACCCGCCTGGTGACTGTTCGCGTGCTGGAAAACTAGTTGCCAATCTTTTTAGGGACATACACAGGTGACTGCGAGGGTATACCACGGTACCTAGGACAGACATCGGGCCACGCTTTGCAGAGTATACCCGGACGGTGCTTCCGTTTTCGAGTTTCACTTGCACCAGTAAGTTTCTCTAGTGTTGGTTGTTGTAACTGTTCTTCCAACTAGTTTCGTGTTTGCTTGATTTATCTCTTAGGGGCTTCTTTTTTAGTGTGTGTTACTATTTTCACATGTATAATACCTTAGCGTGTCTTGGATCTTCTCACAAAGTGGAGGATCCCTAGCTCTGTCGGTCACGAAGGCTTCAGGGCCTGCCATCGGTTATACTGGAGCCACCCCCGCCACCATTGAGGCAGAAGCTAGACCAACAAGGGTCTTTCGAAGCAATCAGGTTACAAACCATTGAGCCGAAACAACTCCCGAAGGAATCAATCGCCGATATTGGCTCGGTTGAAACCCCAACCACTGATACTTGGCCATTGGTCATTGTACCTATCCATTTTTACGAACGCCTGTCAGTGCCTCATACAGCTATGGAACCAAACTCTGTTACTTCCTCTGGGAATTCTTCCATTCCCACCACCGTTTATACCACAGGAGAAGCATCTCCTAACTTGTCATCGTTGGTCTGGGCCACCACAGTCTCGGCCGCAACTACGTCGCACAGTGGACCGACCTCGTCTATCGTGGTGGCCACAAATCCTTTCACACCTAGTGTGACAGGTCCTTCATTCTCATACGGTATGCCTAGTTCAGGTACAAGTCCTGCACTCACTTACTCCACTTTACAGACTTTGGGTCTAGGGGCAGGGAGCTCTAACGCTCCTCTACAAGGTCAACTTGGGGGCATTCCTGTCCTTTTTAATGCTTTTCCTTACGCTGGAGGTCATATCTCTCCTTCGTCCCCTTCGCTTGGTGGCTTTCATCAGCAGTCCGTCGGGCAGCCTGCACACATGAGTTCATTTGGAGCCGGGAGTCAAGGAACACTTGCGCAAACTCTGTCAGTAGGTTCTTCACCGTTTGTTTGGAACGGGACGTTTGGTAACAACACTTTCGTATCCACTGCTTTCCCATCTGTGGACAGTCTACTCCGGCATAGGGTATTATTCCTGCACCAGGGGCACATATACCAGGGCCTTGGAACTCAGGACAAGGATCCGTTCCTTCCTCTAGAATGTCGTTCTGGGGTAATTCTTTCCACAGTCAATGGAACCCCGGATAGACTTCTATGCCTCTCCCAATAGGAACAGCATGGGGTAATCCTTCCCAAAGTCCGTCAAACACGATGAATGCCCAACATCCTATGTCCTTCATGGGGAATCAACCAATGATGTCTCCACAGATGAAAAATCCTTACGCTGGTTAGGGCCATGGTTTCTACCAGAATCCGGGCCAGCAACCAAACATTTCCTGGCAGCCTGGTGCCAGTCAAACTCCAGGACCCTTTTTTCCAGGCTATCAGCAGCAACCCAAACTACCATTCTTGGCGACGTTACACTTGCCAGATTTGACAAGGTTGTTAAATGATCCTATTTGTCATGATCCACGTTGGCCTCCTATGCCAACGAAGTTTCCTTTGGACATTCCCAAGTTCGAGGCCAAGCCTAACGAAGATCCAGGTGATCATGTGACTACTTTCCATCTTTGGTGTTCATCTAACTCATTGAAAGATGACTCCATCCAGTTGTGATTGTTTCAACACACTCTTATCGAGAGTGTCACGAAATGGTACTTAGAGCTTGATCGCTCACGATACTCTTCTTTTGGCGAAATGGCGATGGCCTTCCTTAACCATTTCTAGTTACCTGTGAGATACGACATCGGCACAGAGTTGCTAGCCAATTTCGAACAGACGATAGCATACCATATCTCTGACCATATCCGAGAGTGGAGACGCCAAAAGAGTCTAATCAAAGTACCAGTCCCACCAGCATTCCTTCTAGAGTGGTTCCTTAAGTCTTTAGTCCCACAATTATCCAAGGATGTCGCGACTTCAGGAGTTTTCTTCGAAGAAGATGCCATCATGAGGGCTCAACAGTTTGAACTTATCTATTCTCAGTCTGGTTTATTATACAACATCCTGCCAAATGCTCCATGATCAATACTGGATAAAACTAGACAGAGATTCGGACCACATGCTGATGGTATTGTTGGTTCAACCCAAACCAAGCCGGCTGAGCAATTGACAAAACAATTGCAACAGTTATCTATACAACACTCAGCGGCCAGCCAGACTACTTCTTTGGCTTCCCCTCCTACCCAAACGTCGGAAGTACACTCCGTACAGACCACTAACCCAAAGGCCAACCAACAGCCTGAAGGGAAGAAAAAACAATGAAAGAAGGGTAAGGGGGAGAAAAAACCCACTGATAATGCTGGCGAGGGAACCACGGAAAAGCGAAAGGCGAGGTATCCATGCAACCTGTGCGCGGAAGACCACCCGGCCCATCTATGTCCGCGACTTGCAGAGCCCCAAAAGTTTGTCACACAACAACAACAAGTTGTGTTGACTAATCCCTTTCATCATGGGAAAAATTTAACTCAAGCCTCTATAAGTGCCGAAGGGGGTAGCCAAGAAACCTGCCCTCCTCCAAATAATTCCTCTTCCGTGAATGTATATATGGTTAGGGGTGATGATTTAATAACGACTAGAGCGCACGACTATAGTAAACCAAGCGCCTATGAGAAGAGCAAAGAAGACGAACTCCCATATCTTCCTCTACAGATCGAGAGGACGTTGGGTGAAACAATGACACACATTCCAAAAGGTGCATTTAAGAAAGCTTCTCACAATCCAAACGCAAGGGCCGCCCAGAATTACTCTGTGGTGGAGGATTTATCCCAAACCCCTTGTGTTATGTCCACTTTGGAGGTCCTCCAAAGTTTCCCTGCTCAGAGAAAAGCCTTGTTGACTTCTTTAGGCTCTACTGAGACTTGTAACCCGGGTACCATCATGTTGGATACGACTGAATTGAAAACTCGTCTACCTTACCATGTCGCGTTTCAGATAGTAGTGGCTCATCCCACGAAAACGTTTACACGAAATATCTTCCGCACGATGGTCGACGAGGGCGCTTCGACTTGCGTTATGTCATTAGCATGCTGGAAAGCCATTGGTCAGCCCGAGTTGTCTCCATCACCTACTCTCCTCACTGCGTTCGACGATCGTNGGACTTATGCTATGCAAGTTGTGGTCGCTACAGTTTTCCGAGTCTTATTATTTCCGCACGAAGGCCGGATAGTGACCATCGATCAATTGTCCTTCTCTAGACCTGACCCAACTTTTGGGGCATCCACGGTTCCCATGATTGATAATCCTCAAGACGGTGTCATTAACGTAGGAGTTGGTTTTTGCCCATCCTTGATGGGTACCTTCGACTACCCACCTCCTCATAACGATTTCAAGTTTATATCGAATCACCACAAGGCTGAGATTTTTCACGTTTCGTCATTCCGCATGACTTAATTTGAGTATTTGTGGATTCTTCCTTCCCCATCAGCCACGATGGATGAGACAGGGCACTCCGGCATGTCCATGCCCTTGTCGGCTGCTGAAGTAGCATACTCTTTAGTCCAGCAAGCTTCAGCT
>SNQJ01S0054229.1:10016-26860 GCA_010110895.2 Picea sitchensis | reverse complement strand
GAATTAAATTATGGAAATTTAATTCTACAGGATAGAAAAATATTTGGGAATTATTTTATTTAAATATATTATTCCCAAATACTAAATGGGAATATGGATAAATGCAATTATATTTGAAAGAGTTTAAGTGACATTTCAAAGAGAACGTTGCAGAGGAAGTATATGGAGCATCAAAGGAATCTGCAGGGATCATGAAACATTTTTTCTGAAAAATGTCATTTGTAATCATTGTAGAAGCTGTAACGTTTCATTTCAGTTATTGTAAGTAGTTTGACACTAAAGGAACTCGAATTGTATAAGTATTAGAGGTTGTGAGTGTATTAGAGAGGGGAAAAGTGCAAGGGCACAATTCTGGTAGTTCTAGACTCTATTGCAATTTTTGTGGGACTGAATTGAATACATATGCAGAAGCATTTGGAACTGTTTATGAAAAGATTCTAATGGCTATGATATGAGTTTTGTCTTCCTTCATTGTTTGTATTTCCTGTGTTCTTTTATTCCATTTTCATATTATTATGTTTGAATTGGATAGTTAAAAGCCCAAAATTGATCTCTTGATGCTCTCAGTTGAAACAATTTAAACTGTGTGTATTTCTTCCTAACTAATTCAGAATTCATTTTATTAATGCTCTGATGCAGTTACCTTTTTTTCCCTTTCCTCTTACACTCTGCAAATCTAAATTTACAACTCAGATTCATTGCCTCATTTAGCCTTTATCCTCTAGAGATTTCTATTGGCCAGTCAATGTTTTCATTCATTTTTAGAAATTTTGACTCCATAGCCCTGAGTGTTCCTCCCCTTCTTGGCCAACAACTTTATAATACCCCCCAAAACAAACAAAATCTAGCCAATGATTTCCAAATAAATATCAAGTGACATGAGAGAGCCCTCTCTGAGTTTAGCAGGCTAGTGCCCAGCTCTAAAGCTGGTTGAAACAGTTACCTCTGTCATTTTTCTATCAAGTTGGACAAAATCTACAGAGTGCTAATATTTACTTCACCTTCCCTCTAAAATTCGACTTAGATATCCTTTGGTTATCTCAATCACTTGTAGATATTCAATATTCTCAAGTGTGATTAAAATGAGAGATCCTTGCCTCTTATTTATAATTTCATGTAGCTTCCTCAAGGGGTTACCTTTTAACCATCTTAACCCACTTTCCTTATTTTAGGGTTAACCCACTTCTAACCGCGTGTTCACTTAGTAATTTCTCCATTAACTTTATCATTTAACTAATTTATTTTGTATCCTCTTTGACTTATAGTAAACTCATCACTTCACTTTATTATTTAAATAATTTCTTCTTTGCAAACACTTTGACTACTTTGACCTTTTGGGGCTTCTAGATGACTCATGAGGGTTCTCCAACTTCCATGGCCATAACTCTCTAACCATGAGGAGTTATGTGACATTCCACATACCACCGGAAATGGCATGACAAGTACTATCCATATAGAGTAGCGTTACCTAAAAATATATCAAAACTCATACAATTATCCATCAAACAAACTTGGGTCCATTACCCAAACTTTTGTATTACCATAATTCGCTATCGGACTTGTTGAAATCAATGACAAACAACCCAATTAATCAACATATGTATGGTTTAATACCACAAAGAAGATACCATATATCCTTGTGTTCAAGGACATAATGGTAATGTTTTTAGTCCAAGCAAATGAGGCAGACATCCAAGAGAGAGTACATCGTGAAATTTATCAAGAACACACACATAGCCCAACAAGAAGAGAGAATTAGGGAAGGAATTCCATTCCAATTTTGTATTTCATATTTAGGTTTATTTATACAATGGTTGGAGAGGTTGCACCCACTCCAACTATTCCTTTTTTTAGTTACATTTACCACTTGTTACAAACATTTACTTATCTTTATCTACTTATTACATATATTCTTGCGTTATTACATATTATCATGTATTATAATGTCTAATAACATATATGTGATGACTATTAGGGCCTAAGAGGCCCCCTCAACATCCCCCCCACACTCAATTCCTTGCTCATTCCGAGAAAGCGTGAAAATAACTAATTACCTATTACTATTTAGCCTTTGCTTCAATCTAGTAAATGCATGTGTAGTCAGTGAGTCTCACAATGCCTTGCTCCCACCCAACAATGGTCCTCTTGATCCTATTGTTGCATTTCTATTTGGTGCTTTCAGAGTGGTGAGTGGATCATCCTGGGCTCATCTCGCACCTGCACAACACCCTATGGTGGAGCTCCATACCTCGGCCAACCTACCATTTCTCTTCTTTTTGGCTTCTGAGGTCATAATCCAAGAATTATTCTGCAACTTTTATACCATTTGGGTTCAATCATTTCAATATTCTTGTCATCATATGTTCTTTAATCTTTCATCTGTGTGTGTTTGTCTAAGGATGTCTCTCCTTGAATGCCTTTATCTACTGCCAACGTGTTCTTCATTAATGCTCAATATTTTAATGATTTCCTCTACTGCTCATTATACTTGTATTCCTAATGCTCTTTCATGTGATTTGTTGTTGTCTGTAAGTGTATGGAGTCTTACAACTAATATTACATGAAGGATGATTTGATTACAAGTACTTATGTGTTTTCAACTAGGAGTTAACTATTGTCGACAAGAACCCAAAATCGTCGGCTAAGTACCAAAGTATATTACAATGGTGGAGGGGATCGCCTGCCTTTAGAAGAAATATGTATTATTTGAATAAAAATCATTATTAATAAAATATAGTATAAATTAGAGTAAAATATAAGATTTATAAAATTAAAAATTACAGAAATTTATATTTGCAATTTTGATATTATTTATCCTAAAGATGTCTCAAGATGCAATATATTAAAGTTTGGTGGTGTTTTAAAACATATTTATATAATACTTTTTTTTTTGTTTTAAAACCCAACAAGTTATGTAAATCATTTATATTTTCATGTTGAATTGATTGCTTTTGTTTTAACTTTTTTGTATATAAAACAATGTATCATCACATGCTCTTCTTCCTCAATTTATCTGTGAAAATATACCAATCAAACTATTATCTTACTTTTATGAAAAATATACCAATCAAGTTGAATCTTTGTGAAATTTTCAACTACTCTTTTGTTCTAGTAAATCTAGGATGGAATCTATTAAGTTTATTAGTTTCTCTCACTCTTTTTTCCTAAGAAATGTAACAATGATTTGATTGTGATAGAGTTTAAAGAATCAATTTTATTTGAATTGTTTATATCTATACACTTTATAAATTTGAGTATTCCTAATAAAAAATAAATGTTTAATGTAGTTACTTAGAATTGTTACTATGACTAGATACCTAACTTACAACAACAAGATAAACAACATGGAAAATATGAGTCTCCACAAAATTGCTTCAAAATCTATTCAAAACTACTAGTTGTTCAAGCAAGGATGGCATAAAGATGCCAAATATTGGATAAATCATTGAGAATACAAGAATAATTCATCATGCAGAAAACCATCCTAGAATGGGGGCCTGCTTGCATGCATGATACAGTGGTTGTTGTTGATCGTGTGGCACACAACCCAAGAGACTTGGCAATTACCCTATCTCCTCAAATCCTTATGGTTTTCCTTCCTGTCGTCACATCGACACATTCAAATCGGTTGGCATATGATTCTTATAGAACTGATAAGACACATAGTCATAATTAGGAGGAATGTTTTTAGGATGGACATAGAGCTCCTATTATTCTACATGAATAAGAGAATGAAACCATTGTATGTATGTAGGGAATTAGATATTATTATGATCATGTTGGTGAATGACCTGATGTAGAGGACATAATTTCTCAATCCACCTTGGATTTGGGGGATTTTTCCCACAAGGTGTATCATCATGGTTCATCATAGGAAAGAAAGATGAGTTGGTAATATCATCAAGGATATTATGGCTCTTTATTCTCATATTCACAGATCTTCAATTCCCAATTCGAATCTATTGGATTTGGTTCTGAAATCTTGCATACTCTCTGAATATTTATCTTTCACTCCAATTGAATTTATTTTCCCTTCAATGGATCCTCGAGGTTTCAAACCTCATTCTTATAGTGTTGGTTCATCTCGGGATAGGCCATCTCGAGCAACCAAGGAAGCATTGGATGTTGAAAAACATTATGAACACTTCATGCTCGAGGATGAAAAAGTGGCCATGTCTCCCCTGGAAGATGAATTATGCCTGGCCCGTGAGTTCAAGGAGGGCGTTGAGTTCGAATTTTAATTGGGTGGGGTGATTCTGGAACTGGTGTTTTCCAAAACCAATAATTCCAAGTTTTTTCACACCCTATACTTATACTAGCATGGGAAAACAATGGTAGCACTTGTAATGTTTCCCAAAGATGAGGATTTTCACCAGCTTAAGAGAAGGATGGAGATGTTGGAGTCTCAGAGTGATTACTTGATAAAGGTTGTGACTTGGTTGTCTTACAAGCACGGTGGCGTCATCCAACCCCTCATTGTTGGTTTAGTCTTTGATGCTTCTTATGTTGGTCTAGGCTTCAACACTTCTTCAGTTGACCCAGGCCTCAAATCTTCTCATGCTATGGTCGGTATCCCTTCGAAACTGAAACCCTAGGTTCCTAAGGATCCCTAGATTCTTCTTTATATGTTGTTTTAGTAGTTTTCCTTTGTTTTTATCTAGTTCAAGAGCAAGTAATGTCCATTTTAGACTATTTAAACCTTTGTTTCAGTTTACTAATAAGACATAGAAATATATGACATTCTTGTTTTCCCCAGTGGGGAAGGATATATTTAGTTTTTGAATCTCAGATACTTTCATGGTCTCTCGGGTATGAGAACATGTTGATCCTTTATTGTACAGACTGTAAATATTAATATAGATAGTTTACTTACAAAAACAATCATGCAGAATAACGATAATATTACAAATATTATCACTTATAAATTTAAGGAGAATATGTGGTGTGCTAAAGAATTAGAGGATAAAAGGAAATTAAGATACTACAAGGAGGTGACCGACCCTAATTTAGAAGATCAAAAGTAACTCTCAGTTTTGATAAGTGAAAAGAATACAAGCAACATTACTAATATAATAACAAACTCTCATGAGCTACATACAAAAACTTAGTGTTGGAAAATTCCCAAACCACAATGGGATGAAAGAGTATGTCATCTTCGTGACCTAAGAGGATTGAAGATGAAAAACACTTCCTCTTATATTTCCTTTCCTATACCCAAATTAGATCCAAATTTAAAAATATTTGTCACAATACAGACCTTCCTAACCTCCAAATTCATTAAAACTATCGTTATCTTGGAATTCTTCTAACAAAGTTACCAACTTAATGAGAACTGTGACCTCAAAACAAGAACTCTAGCCTTTAAAATCCATATTTTTGCATAAAAAACATGAAAATAAACCCCTAAATAAAAAAATTGGTGCTACCAGTATCACCATCTTTCTAACCGAGTCACAATTACAATATTTTTCAAGGCCTTAAAAACTCATACAATTGCTCAGAAAAACCTTAAAATCAACACCTAAACAAAAAGATGATGTTACCTAAAGAAAAATGTTTTATTTTTTTTCTAAACATTAAAATTATAGACAATTTGAAATCTCATTCTTAACAATTGGTACCATTAAAACCAAAAACTCAAAATCAACCATCAAATTGAAAATTACTACTACCAGTAGCACCCATGCTAAAATTAGGGTATTAAAATGGAACATTTTTTTAAAGTGATAAAATAAATCATCACTACTGTAAACAAAATCATAAAATCAACCCTTAAATTCTTACTTTTTAAATCTTAATTTATCACTCCAAGAACAATATAATACATAATGCCATGAAAATATCACCCTATACTTTAAAAATCCAACATCACTTTTTAATATTTTTTTACTTTTAATAAAAAAAGGAAATACAAATTACATTGAATGAAACATAATTTATTTCTTAAAATTATTGTTACATTGTCCATATTCAAAACATATGAGCTAAGAAATTTTATTATATTCTCCATAATGAAAACTAATTTATAAAACATAGAAATTATTTACAACTTCATGTAAGATCATATGTAAGTTAAATGTTCATTTCTAGTTACCATACAAACATCGTATGGATCAAAAATACATAAATGTTTCATACACTTATTCAGATTGACTCATGTATTTTGAAATACCATCATAGTCTAAATTGTCTTTCGATGATTGATCAGATGAATATGTAGATGATCCATACTTTTCTCTACTTTTGATGAATGCATCATTTGAGTCTACATGCATTACCAACATTTCAAATGTCAAAAACCTTTTAGTTCTATGAATAGGTTTAGAAGACTACCATATTGCAGTTATTTATTGTGGTGACAACCTCTTGATAATCTCTGTTGTCCTAGAGAGAAGAGTTCCTCTCTTTTCCAGATTGAAGTCATAAGCAAGTATGTCAACATCCTCTAATTTTAAGAGGTCAGTGCGACGACGAGTTGTATTTTGACCCTTTATTTTTCTCTTTCTATTTATATGTTTCTCAACCACCATCTTTGGCTTGTACACACCATTGAATAGGTGTGTACCTATTTCATACCAATGCACTTCAATTTCTATAACATATTCATTTTATTTTTCAATATTTATAACCTTTACAATCCAAAATGGATAACTATGTGGATCTTCAGTCGCTAAGACTGCCATCATGATGCCCTCCTTAATATCATGTACTAAACCCCTATAAGGATCTTCCATGGCTTCATGTTGTGCATGTGATATTCAAGAACCAATATACATTTCTCTTTCCTTTGCTTGTGAAAACTCAATAGCACCTTGAGATTCTTATTTTTCGACAATGTTTCTTTCTTAGGATTCATTTGGCATATTTTGTGGCCAATGAAATGGAGTCTTCAAAAATGGATCTTCATTTGTTGAGATTGGAATTATGTCATTTTTACCATTGAAAAAATACTCCCACCAAACCGAATCAACAACATCAAAGTACTCATATGTATCTTTAATGGACTTTTTTATTTCATTCAGGGATTTAGAATAATCTACATCTCTATTACACCTTTGTTCATTATGGATTTCAATAACTGATTGTAATAACAATAAATTTGATGCAAATATTTGACGATCTAGAATGGACTTTAAAAATGATAAACCTAATGAAGGCCCCCATTTTGCAGTAGTTGAATACTTATTTCCCCATATAAGTGTTTTTCCATAAATATTTTTGAAACAAAATTGATGTTGGAAGATAATGTCATTGAGTTGCTCAATACATTTTTCTTCACAATGCGATCTGTGAATAAATATTTTCATGTCAAAATTTTCTTCTAATATGTGAAAAACAAGATATGGAATGTATGATTTATTAAGACATTCAATTAATGATGGTAGGCTTCCAACATTTTTCCTCTTCAATGTTACTAAAAAATTACTGAACAATTGATCAATATGATCATGAGTGTGTACAACAAGAAGGAAACCAACTTTAACCTTTTGAAAGATTCTCAGTTGAAGAAGCATGATTAGATATGTAACGTACCTAGCCACCCACAAGCTAGGCATGCTACCTCCAAAACTCACTTCTAAACTGATTTCAAATTTCTAATACCATTTAATTAATAAAGAAGCATGAAATTACACCATAAGAACACATGCAATAATCAAGATCATGCTACAACATAAAATAAATAATAAATATTCCATGCACAACAATAACCGGAAAGCATGGATATTGTAAATACAAATTTCAAAGATGAAAATTAATAAAAAAACAGAAATAAATATATAATAAGAGAAACACATGATAGAGAGAACTTATATTTAACAAAATAATTCACCAACTGGCTACATACCAAGGACATTCCACCCAACCATATACATTGTTTTTCTAAGTCTCAACAACATTGTCACCCTTGAGTCAGGGCTATGAATCCACGAGGATGGTTCCAGGGTGTCACTGAGCTTCCCAAACTAGGTAGCACTCAATCTCTCATAGGTTCCTCAATACACAACAATCCAAAGTACACCAACTCTCTTCTATCCATCCTGCACAACCCAAGAGAATGGATCCCCTTCTCTGCCATGTAGTCCCTCAATTTGTCCACCTCCTTCCAGGGATCTAGTGCACATGGTCAAGAATCTCCATTATGGGACTCTGAGGACTCGCAGTTGTGAATAAACTTTAGTACCTGACAATGAATCTTAGGCATGTAGGAATTAATTCATGGTTGGAATACACCAGTCATTACTACAACCAACAAACAATGGCTTCTTCCTTAGCAATTTGTCCCCCATGTCCCCATCCAAGAACCAAAATAAAAAGAGGACTAATAAATGAGCAACAATGAATGAAAGAGTGAAAGAGTAAATGTAGAAGAACCCACAAACAACCCACAATATGGGTTTATATAATTACTTAGAATTCAAGAACTACATGGCATTCCCCCAAGATATCATGTAACCACTTCTCTTAATTAAAGAAATTTTGGGTAAATAAAATATAATAAAAGGCTTATCCCCTTAATTCCCCTCTCTGGTGGAATCATATCCCCCTATAACTCTTGTCCTTGTCCATCTAGCAACCAACAATGTATTTCATTATTAATAATGATCAAAACATTACATTTCCTAGGCATGTTGGCCTCTTTCATTGTTTGGGCACTCCGATATTTCATGAAATAAGAAAAATACATTATTTAATATAGGGACTCAAAATTGGGGTATTACATTCCCCTCCCCCTTATTTTGGCACTATCATTAGTGCATATACAAAACATAAATCATAATTTCAAAATTTATTCAAAAAGTCACGGGTACTTTTCCTGCATGGAATCTTCATGCTCCCAAGTAGCATCTTAAGGACCATAGCAGGTCCACTGAACTTTTACTATCTCTATAAAGTGATTTCAAAGCATTTTGAATTTTTTGTCCAATATGCGCATTGGTTGGACCTGGAAGTATCCCTTTGGCTCTACCTGAATCAAATATCAATCAATAACATGGTTAAGATCATGTACATACTTTTTCAGCAAAGAGACATGAAATACATTATGCCCATTCATTGAAGCAGGAAATGCAAGCATGTATGCAACTAGCCCTATTATGTCCAACATCTCAAATGGACCACAGAATACAAATGCTAGCTTTGTAAAATTGCCAAAATTCAATGAGATCTTCTTAGGATTCACTTTTAAAAGGACATTCTTCCCCACTTTATATTATTTATCTATCATGTTCTTATCTGCATAAATTTTCTATCTATCTTGAGTGGCCTTTAAATTATGCTTAATTCTAACCATCTGGTCTTCCATATCCTTTAGAAATTCTTTTCCAAGTACTAATTTGTCTGTTGGGTTGTCCCAACTCACTGGAGTATTGAATTTTCTACCATACAAATATTCAAATGGGCTTATATTCAATTAATATTGATACCCATTGTTACAGGAAAACTCAACCAAATGCAAGTAATCTTCCCACTTAGATGGTTTTTCCATCACATACATTCTTAGCATGTCTTCAATTACTTGGTTGACTCTCTCTATATTCCCATCTAACTGTGGACGGTATACTATGATAAAATTCATATTTGTACCAAATCCTTTAAATAAACCCCTCCATAAATTTTAAGTAAAGGTTATGTCTCTGTTTGAAACAATTGCCTTAGGTATCCCATGCAACCTAGAAATTTATTTCATATAAATTTATGCAATATTAGTTGTTGTATGAGTCATTTTTACATGAACAAAATGAGACTCCTTTGTCAATTTATCCACAACTACCATTATGGAATCATGTTGCCTTGTTGTCCTAGAAAATTTAGTTATAAAATCAATGGTTACCACCCCCCATTTCCTCTTTGGAATTGGAAAAGAATGAAGAAAACCTGTTGGGTGTCTATGCTCATCTTTTACTCTCTAACATCCCATACATCTGGAAATGTAATCAACAACATCCTTCTTCATTGCAGGCCAAACAAATTAGCTTCTTACGGCTATAATTGTTTTTTGGTAACTCGGATGTCTGACATATGAAACATTATGCATTTATTTTAACACCAAATTCCTAAGTTCTCGGGAACTAGGAACATAAATTATATTCTTATGCATAAGTAATCCATCTTCCTTAATTTCATACTCTTTGATTTGTTTTGTACATTTTCTTTCTATAACATTTATTTTTCATGTAGGTAATTTTGATCTGTAACAATAACATCTAAAATTATGCTCTTTAAATCTGACTGATGCATACTAACAATTGTAGCATGCATGGTATGTACTCTTCTGCTGAGTGCATCAAAAAATTTATTTTCCTTTCTCTTGATATGCTTGATGTCAAATTCATACTCACTTAAAAATTCCAGCCATCTTGTTTTCCTAGCATTCAAGGTTGGTTGTTCAAAAAGATATTTCAGACCACTATGGTTTTTCCTTAATTCAAATCTTTTTCCCATGAGATAATGCCTCCACATATTCAATGCATGAACTATGGAAGCAAGATCCACATCATGTGTGGCATAATTCCTCTCATGTTCTTTAGGTTTTTTGGACTCATAACCAATCACATGTCCATTTTGAGAGAGGAATCTACCAAGTCCTTCCTTACACACATTTGTACATACCACAAAATTCTCATTTGGGTCATCAATATTTAAAATAGGTGCACTAGTAAGCAATTCTTTCAACAAATTAAAGTTCTCTTCACACTCAGTTGCCCATTCAAATTTAATTCCCTTCTTTTTCAAGGAAGTGATGGGATGAGAAATCTTAGAGAACCCTGCTATAAAACTCCTATAGTATCTGGATAATCCCATAAAAGATCAAACTTCTGAAACATTCCTAGGTCCTAGCCATCCTCTAATGGCTTCAATCTTTCCTGGATCTACTGCTATGCCTTGTTCTAAAATAATGTGCCCCAAATAATGGATTTGTTCTTGGTAAAATGAGCACATACTAAGCTTGACATAAAGTTGATGTTCCCTCATCACTTGCAACACCATCCTCAAGTGAAGTTCATCCTCTTCCTTGGACATGGTATCCCGATCTCAGGTGATGTTCATGTTGTCTTATTGATGTCTTCTTCCTTGATTCTCACCTGATGGTATACCGATCTCAAGTTTATCTTTGAAAATATATTTTCTCCTCTTAGTTCATCAAAGAGGTCATCAATTCTAGGTAGAGGGTATTTTTTCTTCACTTTGGCTTTATTTAGTTGTCTAAATTCAATACATAGCCTCAATGTTCCATCCTTATTTTTGACAAAGAGTATTGGTGCTCCCCAACATGAAACACTTGGAGGCATGTACCCTTTCTTCAACAATTCTTCTAGCTACATTTATAATTATTTCAATCTAGGTGTACTCATTCTGTAAGGTGTTTTTGATATTGGAGAAACTTGTGGTACTAAATCAATAGATAAATGTATTTCTCTCTTCAGTGGAAATACTAGTGTTTCTTGGAAAACGTATTCAAACTATTGCAATACTGAAAAATATTCAACGCTTGGACCTTTTGTCTTTTCTGGATCTTCCACATGATTTGCATACAATTGAAATTTCTTCAGTTGTAAGGCTGAAATATCCCTTATAGAAATGGGTCTTGGAATTCCTTTCATTGTGCTCTATTTTCCTTCTTCATCAAGACATGTAAAGGTCTTGTTATGACAATATAGGACAGTATGGTGTTGGTCAAACCAATCCATTCCAATTAGGATGTCATAAGATCCTAATGGGATTATATTCATATCAACAACTATATTTAATCCATTAATATTTATTGGACAACCTATGACATCCTCATTGATCCTTCTTTTGGTTTCAGTGGCCAATTGAACCAATATTGACTTTTCAATCTTACGTTTCACCAATTGTAATCGATCCACTATTTTAGGATCAATGTAACAATGACTTGCTCCTGAATCAATTAAAATAGCAACGAGATGATTAATGATCTTACCTTCCACTTCAATCATATTGGATCGGCACTTTACCTATTGTCCTTCCTATTTACTCCATTATTGTATCCTTTTGGATGTTTTGCATAGTCTTCGCTTTATCTCCTTTATGAGGGAAATTGTTTTATATGTGATTTTATTTGCACCCCAAACATTGGATTGGTGGTCTTCCTCTTTTCCCCAAGGAATTTTCTTTCTTAGATTCATCTTTAATAGACTGATATTACTGATTTTTATTAGGGTTTTTTTTATGTTGAAAGGAGGTTTGAATCCCTTCCTCCTTTGATCATGTTTCTCCTTCTTTTTATCCTTCGAATATTTCTACATGGATTCCCTTCCATTGCCTTGTTCATACAAGCACTTATCCTTCCTAATGGTCTCTGTCAAAGTCCTAGGCTAATCATACTAAATATATTCCTTATAAAAGGATGGAAGTCCACTTAAAAACCTTTGCATCTTCACTTTTTCATCATTGATAAATCCTACATACTTCAGCAATCCCAGGAACTTCATCTCATATTTGTCATGGTCATGCTTCCCAAGCCGAGTTCAAAAAACTCCTACATATTTTTTTCATAGAAGTGGTATGAAATGTACTCCTACAAATTTGTTTCATAGAAGTGGTTTGAAATGTACTCCTAAAAATATCGCTTGAACTACTTCCAGGTGATCCTGCGCTCATTTATGTGTTCAACTTGCTTAAGTTGATCCCACCACATAGTAGCTTTCCCATGTAAATGGTAGGTGGAAATTATGGCTTCTAGGTTTGTTGAGTAGTTATGCAATTGAAAATACCTCTTGAGTCCAAGAATGCATGCTTCATCATCATTTTCCCTTTCTCTTTCACCATCAAAGGATGGTCGCTTAAGCTTCCTCAACTCTCCTTGCAAACTTTCCAATTCATGTATTCTTCTATGGTGTCTAACATGAGACAATTTTAGATTTCTTATGGAGTCTTCAGATGCGTAAAATTTCCTTTTTGAGTTGGGAGGTGATTAATTCCTATGAGTTATTGTAGCACTTCTTGAATGATCATATCTTCTATAGTTACCTCTTCTTTCATGATATATTTCTTATTCCTCCTGCCTTGAGTCTGATCCATTCTTTTTTTTTCCTATGCAACTGATTTAGGCTTTGAATCACTTGAGAATTTATCTAATTTTGTTCTCTCATCAAACTCTCATTGTCTTCTTTGTAAATCTACACTTTTATTTTCAGGGTTCTCATAGTCCCTATTAATGTTTCTTGTTCCCCTTTGTTCCTATGCCCATTTGATTTTGTCTTTGAATTACAAACACCGATATTTTGACCTTTGGATTCTTTATCATGACTAAAGGCTCCCTCTCCTTCCTCCATTTCTTTAATATTCATTCTTATATTGAAATGGTATGGTTATACTCCCTAATTATACACAATGTGAAAACAACCATTTTGTTACAATTATTCATATTATAGAATTTTTTCCAAACAATGTTACATCTTCTTTTTCTTCTCAATTCATGAAGAAATATATCATCATTATCAAAATTATAACACTTCAATGTTATTATCATATGAATCAGATTTCCAGTGACTAAAATCATGCCTCATTTCGATCTTTGAGCTGAAATTTATGGCTTCCTAAAAAAACCACTTTCACCTTTTTTGTGCATTTTATCCACTTGTGTAATTTTATTGAAATGCCAAATTATATCAATTGCAGAAGAAAATATGTCACGAACTAGAGAAAATTGTATATGAGACACATTTAATAATATTTACAAGGAATTCATAACAACTCTTCTATTTTCAAGTTGATACACTAATAAAAAAATACAACAATCTAGAATATGCAACTTTGTCCTTTTTCACCCTTTTTCTAGACTTACAATTTTTAGAAAAACTGGCTATCTCACAATATGTGCACTTCTGGAAACATTTAACTAAAACAAAGTTGTTTTCCCCAATCAATATAAAAAATTTCAAGTAAATAAAAATTTTCAGTTTTGTGATCTAGGGTCACTTTTTATGCTCTGAAAAATCTCAAAAATCCCAAAAACATGGCCCGAAATAGTGGATTTTGGTCTATTTCAGTATCCCCATTCCAATCCCATTAGAATTTATTTGTTTACTTCATGGTTTATTTGTGTGTCTTCTTTTTTGATCCGGATTATTTTCGGCACGAAATGAGAGCGGAGATATAATAAAGAAATGCACAGAGATATTGCAGATATTCAATAATATAACATAAATGTATCAAAGATGCAACCATAAACACAGATATACAGTAATACACGATTTCTATTAATCAAAGGAAATGTGTAGGTAAAATCTGATGAAAGACTGCAGCTAGAATGGTGGCAACATCTGCGGACAGGATGTGGCTGCTACTCGCATCCGTGTGAAGATGGTTACAATGAGGCTGGAGGCCTTTTTACAATATTGGGAATGCCAAAGAGTCCTGAACAAAGGCCTTTTTACAATAATCGGGAATGCCAAAAGTCCTAGACATCCAAAAACCTAACCCTAGGAGATGAAGCGCCAAAAGTCATGTGGGCCCCGTTTGGGTAAGTTGGTGCATCAACTTCCCGGGGTCATAAATTTTGCATACGATCTCTGTTTTAGGCGTGTGATAGCTCGTCGGAAAGGTATCGTCGAGGAGATTCATTTTTGGGGCTCAATAATTCCTTTGTCTATCATTGAGAACCTCTATCTCGAAAAAACTTCATTTAGGCCCTCAAAATGGCCCCGGAAGTGAAAACCTACTAAAAATAGTAAATTGCCAAAATGGCCAGAAAACTGTTTGAGCCATTTGGAAAAGGTGGGTGGCTCTCGATATCCACCTGGATCATTTTTGGACTCTCTCCAAGAGTTTCATCTTAATTTGGACCTCTGCTAATGATCTAGAACCAGATCTTTAAAAACCATTATTTTACATTTTCTAACAAATCCAAGAAGAACTGGAAAATGGCCCTCTTTGTAACTCTTGTAGATATTCTCTATGCAGATAAAAACCATAAGTTTAATCTCAATATAAATTAATTTTCTCCATTTATGGACAAAATACGAAAAATGGCTCTAGACTATTTTTTTTAAATTGTGGAACAATTTTGCTTAAGTGTGATCTGCACCATCGATCTCAAATCAAAATCATTCTAGACCATTGATATTATTTCTATCAATGATCGATGATCTAGGATTGATGATTTCCTTTGCTAACAAAACCTTCCACTTATCTCCCTAATGCTCGATCACTGACCATCAACCATTGGTCGTTTTTCTCCACAAACCCAAATTCACCCACGAATCTCATCGATGTCCGATCATCGACCACCAGCCATTGATCATTCTGCCCGAAAACCAAGATTGTTTACAAATATCACCAAAACCCAACCATCGGCGATCGACCATCTCTACTAATGTGGAAACTATGTTGATGCGGCATGACACATGGATGATGACATGGAATGACACATGGATGATGACGTGGAATGACACATGGATGTTGACATGGAATGACATAGCATCACCTTCCTTTATCCATCGACCATTGGCGGTCATATTTTTCCTTCGGTCGAATGAAACTTCACCCAAAGTCATCAATCCTTGATCCATCAGTGGTCTTCGATGTCATTTGGTCGAAATTTAACACTTCTCCAAACTCATCGATCCCTCATCCATCAGCCATCGATGATCAGAGATGGCTCTTGGAGAACTTAAACACTTCACCAAAACTCACTAATACCCAGCCAGTGGTCGTTGGTGATCAAATATTTCTATTGATAAACTGAAAACTTCACCAAATTTTGTCGAACCCCAACCATCGGTTGTTGGTGATCGAAGATTTATGTTGAGAAATTTTAACACTTAGCATTTCGAAAAAAATCCTCTATGAATATAGACCGTCAATTTACCTTATTTTATCAACCAGTGAAATGAATCTCAGTCGTTGATCTACTAACTTTGTCAAACTTTGAAAACATTGTGATTTTTAAATTTTTCAAGAACGAATCTGGGTCAATAATCTCAAGATTGAACACGATCTCGTTCGTCAATTCTTTGAACATTTCCCCATGCTAAAACCACAATTAAAATAAAATAAAAATCAACTTTCCAAATCAAATTTGACTCTACAACTCTGCATATCAAATCCATTAACTTCTCAGATAATTTAGAATTGTTTCAAAATCGAATTTTTCTACGAATTCGAGGACCTTTCTCTCTAATATTTATGTTTCTCCCCAAATTCACACAGTTTGAAAATATGCAGTAGAGACTTTTTATAATTCACACTAATTATGGCCCATACCAATCCGGTGTTTCAACCAAAAGCTCTGATACCAATCTGTAGTGTACCCATCCACCCACAAATTGGGAATTCTACCTCCAAAAGCTCACTTCTAAACTGATTTCAAATTTCTGATACCATTTAATTAATAAATAAGCATCAAAGGAAACCACAATGACATGCAATAATCAATACCATGTTACAACATAAAATAAATAAGCAATATGTCATGCACGACAATAACCAACAAGCATGCATATTGTAAATACAAATTTTAGAGATGAAAATTAATACACAATGGAAATAAATATATAAGCAAAGAAACACATGATATAGAGAACTTATATTTAACAAAATGATTCACTATCTGGCTTCAGACCAAGGATGTTCCACCCAACCATAAACATTGTTGTTTCAAGTCTCAACAACAATGTCACCCCCAAGCCAAGGCTATGAATCCACAAGGACGACTCCAGGGTGTCACTCAGCTTCATGTTGGCGCTTAGAAATGCCCTATTTTCATTCACCTTTACCTTCATCATTCTTCACATTTCATCGCCCCATTAACCTTTCATGACATCATTTCCATAAATATACTTGGGTTTCACCTTATTGTTCTCCACTTTATTCATTTT
>SNQJ01S0054228.1:26174-45348 GCA_010110895.2 Picea sitchensis | reverse complement strand
TTAAATATTCCTTCTTGATTTTGTCACCTTACTTTATCATTTCTTGATTTTGTCACTTCTCTTTATTATTTAAATAATGATTTCTTATTTTAGGGAACTTTGACTTCTTTGACCATTTGGGGCTTCAATCCAACTCATGGGGGTCCTTCAACTTCGTAGTTCCATAACTCTCAAACCGTGAGGAGTTATGTGACATTCCACATACCACCGAAAATGGCATGACAAACACTATCCATATAGGATAGTTTCACCAACAACTTCCTTGATCTTCATCTCATTATTCCACATACAATCATGGGTCCTCCAACCATTCTTCTAGGATAACTCAATCTGCAAAGCGTCTTCCTGTGAGGGATTTCACCATAATAGGACCACTTTGGAGTTCATCCATTTGTGCACCTTATCAATCTTGATAATACAATAATGATTCATCTTTGCATCAATTCACCACTGCATCATATACATCATATCAATGATCTATATTTATCAATTGGTTTCCACTTTGACATTTATCATTCTCATCAAGGACAATCATCAATCAATCATTTACTTGACATCAATCAATCAAACCATTTGCATCAATGACACATGATCCAACAATATCCCAAATAATCGAACCATTTCTATCAATGACAACATGATCCAACAAGTTCGATAGGGGTTGGTTTAGGTATAAGCTTAAATCAACGCACACTTGTTTATTCACATGCTTTCGTTTGGCATCTACAAAAGTTTTAGTTATTGTGACTTGACTAATGATTAATAATTGGCAGTTGACTTGATCTTGAATAGGTTGAAGGGGTAACTTGAATTGTTTAAAGAGCTACGATTTGGGTTTAAGGTAAAATTTTGATTCCGTAATTCTGATTTAAAAAAATTTTATAGACCTACCTGTCTATATCCTTTAGCTTGAAATAATTTATAATAATAATTTTTTTTTTTTAAATACAAGACTACTTTGGTCTCTTATTAAATGATTAGAATCTAACTCAGTCACATACATATTACATATACAATAATACAATAGGTATATAAATTTTATTTGAATTAGATAGGTGAAACTTCTTATATAGACTTAAGTCTTAAAAACAAACTTGAGAATAATTAACCCCTAGAGAATAATTGCATAGTTGTAATATCCCAAGGTCAAGCCTTGGTTGTAATTATGAATGTAACATGATTTGTAGGCTGGTGAGCCAAGTAATTATAAGTTGGTAGGATTTTGTATTTATTAGGCCGGAGAACCTAGATGTTAAAGGCCATGAGCCTGTTTTGTATATATAATTATTTATATTATTAATATAACAACATAGTTGTGTGTAGACCGACCATGAAGAAAGAGTTATGGGGGACTAAGTTCCACTGGGTAGGGAAAGGGATGGGGTTGAGAGTATACGAAAGAAAGGATAATCTTGAGCGATTAACCCAAGGGAATATTATAATCTATTTCCTTAAATCACTAAAGTGGGGAAATAAACCTAGTTATCCTAAGTTCCTTTGGGGAGGGGAACAAAATCCAAGTGGAGAGGAACGAGCTCCTAGAGATCCAAGTGTCAACCAAGAGGCATGCAGATTTATGTGGGAATTACCATCGTTGTGGGGTTTTTTACTCAGGATTCATCTCTTGGAGTATGCTACATTCAGACCATTAGGACCATTGGGACCAGACTCACCATCTGTTACCCCGATTGACCAGTGCACCTAGCAAGCATGCAGTAACTGTGGAATTCCATTGTAGAATTACTGAAACACCTTGAACCTTTGCAACAAGACCGAATTGATACCCTTGTTGTACCTTCACATGTGGGTTTCTTGTGTATTTTCTTGTCAGTATTGTTCCCCACGTCTAGTTTCTCTTTCTGCCATCACCATGCTCATGTGTTGAGGAGAAAGAGTGAAGAAGAAGGTTGCCAGGCCTATGAGAAACTCTCTCTAGGTAAGAGAGTGTGTTGAGGAAGTGAGCTCTCCTAGAGGAAGTCCAGTAGCAGCTACAGAGCTCTAATAATTCTTGATCTAGATTATTTTTGAAGCCCTGGAAAGGGGGGTCTAGCACTCGATGGACGGTGTGACAATGAAGGTGTACACTCCTAGGGTGGGATAGACATGTGGGGAATGAGAGTCTGTGAGTTGTGGGTGTAAGTGGATCCTTGGAGGAAATGCTTCCTGTTGTACTGTGAAACTTCATGTTGTCCCTGCCTAGCCTAGGAATCCCTTTCCCAATGGAGTTTAGTCCTGGCTCGGGGGTGACCCACTTCTAAGAGTGATGATAAACGTGGTATAAGGCTGGGAGGTTCATGGAAGGTCTGTACATAGTTAGTGTACTTCAATTAAATGAGAAGTACCATTTCCAAGTTTGGTTACATGTTGTGTATTTATATATGTTGTTATATTTATGTGTTTTTCCTATGATTACTACATGTATGGATTTACTGCTATTTTTTCATTATGATGTGTGATAGGAGAATGTAAATCATTTGTTAAAGTTGTATGTGTTATTGTCACTTCCGCAAGAATATGTGTATGAACAAAATGTTTATGTCTGTTAAATTTGCATTAGATATATATATATATGTATATTAGAGAAAATAAGATATTTAAGTAGTGATGTTGTCCGACCTATTGGTGGTTGGGGACGTAACAAATAGGTATCAGAGCCATGGTTTTAACACTGGGCCGAATGGGCCATATTAGTGGAAGTTGAAAAACAAATTTCGAAAAGGAATTGTTGTCGAAGTGGACAAATATGAGTTAGGATCTCCCTTAGGTGCCAAGAGAATACCTTGGTCATGTTATAAATATCAAGTGGTATAACGGTTTATGGAATGGAAACAGACAAAGAAGCCACAACAATCATTATGTTGGGTTGCAAGGTTTGAACTTGGGGTGTAATATCTGCATAGGGGAAGGGCCACCTTTCCATCCGTCAAATCTAGAAAAAAGTGCATGACAATTAACCTCGAAGTCCTTCAGACTTCACGACTTCGGTGAGGTTTATGTGTTATAGAGAAACAAGGGGCGGAAGCCTGAAGTTGTGGAGTTCCAGAGGGGATCTAGACCATATATCCGAAGAGAAGTGTTACCGTTGGATTTGACCAAGGAAAGATTAGAGCTGTTAGATCAATTCAAGAGAAATACGTAAGGCACAACGGTGACAAAAAAATATCAGCTGTCAGATCTGTGCACAAGTGACTATGAGTTGTAGATCTCACAATAGTTCGGCACTTCGAGAGAAATGGAGTGTTCTAGAGTGAAAAATCTCGAAGTCCCAAAGTTTGAAGTTGATCTGGACCGTTCATTAAAGGAGGCACGTGTCGACAGATCAACGTATTCAGGAGTTCAACATTTGGGAGAAACAAAGTGTGCTAAAGAGAAAAATCCCGAAGTCTGGAGTTAATCTGGACCGTTCGTCAAAAGAAATACTTATCAACAGATCAATGTATTCAGGAGTTCAGTGTTCGAGAGAAACAAAGTGTGCTAGAGAGAAAACTCCTGAAGTCCCAAAGTCCATAGTTAATCTAGACCGTTCATCAAAAGGGACACGTGTCGTCAGATCGACTTGTTTGAGAATTTGACATTCGGGAGAAACAAGGTGTGAATAGAGTGAAAACTCTTGAAGTCCCGAAGTCCAGATTTAATCCATACCATTCGTCAAAAGAAACGCATGTTAGAAGATCATATTGTTCGGGAGTTCTGTGTTCGGGGGAATTGGAGTGTGATAGTGTGGAATCTTCTGAAGCCTCGAAGCCTGAAGTCCCGAAGCTAAAGAGAAGAAGTGGCATGGCATGATGACATCGCTAGTGGTGATGAAAACCTTTCCTAGACATGCCACGTGCCACCACCTTAATTTTTGACAATTGCACTATGTGGACCTCGAAAGGTAAGAAAGTTTGGGAGTTCAGCATTCGGGAGAATTGGAGTGTCAAGTGTAAAATCTTCCGAAGCCCGAAGTCCCAAAGTGATGTGGTCTGCTGATGTCACCAGGGATGACATGGACACATGGGATGTTTTCCATGTGCCACTGAATTAAGAACCTTTTGAAGATAGAAATTCCAGTTAGAACATGACACATGTCATCTTCCATATTGGGTCGCGTGTCCACTTCTAGTATTTCTACATGTGGTACTCTTCTCGATTATGGATAGTGGCGCCCTTGATGAATACATAAAGTAGTTAAAACCTTAGCGAAGAATTTAAATAGATCGAGCCCACGATAACTTGACCCCAGTAGACGTGTGGCACCAGATCGTGAAGTCTGGAGACTTGACACTCTGGAGGAAACGTGTTACCGTTAGCATTGGGTAGAGAAATCCCGAAGGTCCTAAGGTCGAAGTTAATTCCAACCGTTGGTCACAGGGGATGCATCGCATCAGATCCCAAGGTTTGGAGACTTGACACTCTGTAAGAAATGGTTTATGATGGAATGGGAAGAAGAAATCCTCGAATATTCATAGCGCGGAAGTAACATAACATGATGATGTCACCGGGTGTGATGCAGAAGTATTCATAGATTCACGGTTTGGGAGTTTTGGGGTGTGCATATGTGAAATCCTTCGAAGTCTCGAAGCCACGAAGCTATGAAGTCTCGAAGCCCGAAGCTCCAAAGTCTTGAAGCCTGGAGTTCCATAGTAAATATCAGTTGTCGGATGCTAGGAAGACGTGGATCGTTGTTCCATCCCACTTCGCGAGTTCGCCAATTCGATACTTTGGGAGATTTTTTGTCATGTGCTTTGGAAACCGCCGAAGCCGAAGTCCCGAAGTTTCTATCCACCATAGATATGAACAGGAAATGTGGACCGTAGATCCACCATCCTTTTCAAGTTCATAATTTCAATGTTCTATGATGTTTGTGATGTGCGAAAGGGGAAACCTATGAAGCTCAGTAGCCCTGAAGTTTCAATGCTCCGTATATGCACTCAACTATTAGCACTTGGTCACATCCATGGTAACATGTGAATTTAGGGCTGAAGAAAAAGGGGATAGAGATTGAAAGTGAATTGTAGAATAGAATAGGGCTCAGAGATAGATCTTTGGGGATTCTTGATCGACAAGACCCACAAAAAATGGAATCTGATATTTTTTTTGAATCAGATTGGTTTATCTTATTCTGGAAAATTATTAAAGACTGATAGACAAACAATATTTGATTGACTACACATTTTGCAGAGTTAACAATTGACAAAACCGAACCAAATTGTTCCATAGTGCAGAGAAATCGAGGAGGGATAGAACGCTTACAATCCGGAGGATGAAGTTAGAGGAATGGATGTCCATTTGGGAGTTGAATGAACAAACTCCAATGGGCATAGATAAGAAATAGATAAATACATGAGCATGATGAAAATCATTAAAAATTTGCAAAAGGATGTCCAAATTCACCAGGAAGATAATGAAAGGCTTAAGAGAACCAAGGAGAAAGAGGAAGACATCAATATGAAGTTAATGTAGATCCTGGAAAGAATTGAAAATAAGTTGGATAAGGAGAGTGGCTCCCAAAAATGAGGAAGTCACGAAACCCCTGAGAAGAAAGGAAGATCAAGGAGTGGTAGAAACCATCACCAACACTCCCAAAAGCATTCCCATAGGAGAGCACATAGTAGCTCAAGTCCATCTCCTATGGGGAAACATAGGAGGTCTGGGGTCGATGAGTTGAAAGGAGAAATGAATAATATCAAACCTCCTACTTTTGATGGAGAGAATAAGAAGGATGAAGATGATGAGACATGGATGCTAGGCATGAGTAAGTACTTCCAATTGCAAAACTATTCTTCTCATGAAGAGGGAAGAATTTCCATCTACCAACTTAAAGGAAAGGAATCCATATGGTGGGATCAACCAATGCAAGTATAGTGCCTCAAGGAGAAAAATGTGGCTTGGAAGGAATTCAAGAAACATTTTCAAAATAAGTACTTAACCAAGAGATACTATGACAAAAAGATGAAAGAGTTCTTTGAATGTAAACTAGCCAGCAACATGACTATAGATGAATATGAGAAGATATTTCTTGAATTTTTTAAGTATGTCCTTTCATTAAGGATGAGGCAGTCAAGATCTAGAGATATCTGAGTGGGATTCCATCTTTCATCAGTGATAAAATCCAATATGATGATCCCAAGACTCTGGAAAAAACTATAAGGAGAGAAACGTTTCCTATATGATCAGCAAAAAGGAAAGCTTAATTTCCAAAAATCTTGGGAAGACAAGAGGAAGTGTAAGAGGGAGAAGAGGCAGAAGAGGAACAAACCACCATTTTTGAGAAATATTCCTCAAGGACAGCCAGTTTTGAGAGAGCCCAGGATGGCTGAAGGTGGTGGGAAAAAGCCAAGGCAGACATCTATGCAATGTTGGGGATATAAAGGAGATCATAAATATAGATATTTCCCTCACATAAAGGACAAGGTGAGAGTTGTTCACAATCTACAACAAGAAAAACAAGATGGAGGACATGGGAAAATGTGTACCAAGAATCTATGCAGCCCTAGACAAAAAACAAGTTGAGTTTCAATCACACATGATTGAATGCGAAGGTATGATCAATAACCATACCTTTAATATTTTAATAGACTCATGGGATATTCATAGCTATATATATCCTAAGGTAGTGGAAAGATTTTAATTACCAAGAATCAAGCATGGGAAATCTTGGCTGGTGCAGTTGGCTACATGAGAAAAGATAAAGGTTGTTGAGTTGGTTAAATCATGTCCAGTGGGAATAAATGGACTGAGTACCAAGCAAGATTTGAACATATTTCCTTTGGAATTGTATGATTGCCTAATTGGTATGGATTGGTTGGACCAACACCATTCCATATTATGATGTCATAACAAGAAATTCACTTTCCTGGATGAGCAAGGAAATCAGAGAGTAGTCCAAGGAATTCCCAGGGTAGTTACTATCCGAGAAATTTCAACAATACAGCTAAAGAAGTGTTACAGGAAGGGATTCCAAATATTTTCAACCTATATGAAAGAAGAATCTAAGGATAAGGTGCCAAATATGGAGGATCATGCAATCCTGGAAGATTTTGAAGATGTGCTCAAGCAGGTACGAGGACTACCCCTAAAGAGAGATATTGATTTCTCTATAAATTTAATGCCTAGAGTAGATCCAGTATCAAATACTCCTTACTGAATGAGTACACCAGAGCTAGAGGAGTTGCAAATGTAGCTTGAAGAGCTTCTGAAGAAGGTGTATATACTCCCAAGTGTGTCACCTTGGGGTGCCCTAATATTTTTTGTGAAGAAGAAATATGGGACATTGATATTGTGAATCGATTTCAGGCAGTTGAACAAAGTGACTATAAAGAACAAGTATCCTCTACCAAGGATTGATGATCTCTTCGATCAGTTGAAGGATGAAAGGATATTTTCAAAGATATATCTCAGGTCAAGATACGAATAGGTAAGGATAGAAGAGTAAGACATCAGCAAGACCACCTTCAGGACAAGGTATGGTCATTATGAGTTCACAGTGGTGCCATTTGGGTTATCAAATGCACGAGTTGTTTCCATGTGCTTAATGAATGGTGTTTTCCGAGAATATTTAGACAAGTTTTTCATTGTATTTTTGGATGACATCCTTGTATATTCTAAGACAGAGGAGGAGCATGAGAAACACTTGAGGATGGTGTTACAAGTGATAAGAGAGCATCAACTGTATCCCAAATTGAGAAAGTGCTCATTTTATCAAAACTTAATTCACTATTTGGGGAATATCATATCTGAAGAAGGGATAGAAATGGACCCTAAAAAGATTAAGGCCATTAAAGGGTGTAAAACAACTAAGAATGTGACAACATTTATATCCTTCATGGGTCTAGCTAGCTGCTACATAAGGTTCATTGTAGGGTTTTCGAGAATAGCTCATCCCATCACTTCCTTGCAAAGGAAGGGGAAGAAGTTTCAATGGAAAGAAGAATGTGAAATGAGATTCCATAAATTGAAGCATTTGTTAACCAGTGCTCCAATTCTACAAATTTCTAATCCAAATGAAGATTTATTGGTTTGCACAGATGCGTGAAAAGAAGGACTAGGAGGAGTCCTTAGTCAAAACGGATTTGTGATATGTTTCGAGTCCAGGAAATTGAAAGAGCATGAAAGGCTCTATTCCACTCATGATTTGGATTTGGAAGCCATAGTACATGCTTTGAAGAAGTGGAGACACTAACTCATGGGAAAGAGGTTTGAGTTGAGGACAGACCATAATTCTATGAAGTATTTTTTTGACCAACCTACTTTGAATGGTAGGCAAAGTAGATGGTTGGAATTCCTCTGTGAGTATGACTTTGATATCAAGAACATCAAAGGAAAGGAGAAAAATGTGATTGATGCACTCAAAAGCAGAGTGCATGAACTGGATGTTACAACCATTAAAATGTATCAGACGGATCTTAAAGGTAGAATTTCTTAGACTGCAAAAGTTGATTTGCAGTACATGAAATTGGTAACAAAATTGCAGCAAGGTAAAATGTAGCAAAAAGCTGAAGATTATGAATTGGGAGTTGATGCAATTCTCTTCTATAGAAACATAGTTTATGTACCCAGTTATCTTGAATTGAGGAGTGTGATTTTAAAATAAACACACAATGTACCTTATGTGGGACACCCAGGATATCAAACAACATTTTCAACAGTCAAGAGCCAATATTATTGGCCACGCATGAAGAGGGATATTGTTGAATACATAGTGAAATGCTTGGAGTGTCAAAGGGTCAAGGCTGAGCATAGACACCCAGTTGGGTTACTGCAGTCATTACCCATTCCTTAGTGGAAGTGAGAAGTGGTGGAAATGGATTTCATCATAGGATTTCCCAGAACAAGAAATAAGAATGATGCAATCATGTTGGTGGTGGACAAGCTTACTAAAGCTTCCCATTTCATTCCTATGAAGGTTACTCACAAGGAAACCAATGTTGTTGATATTTATATGAGGGAAGTAGCACGCTTGCATGGCATACCCAAGAAAATTGTGTCTAACATAGACCCAAAATTTACCTCAAAATTTTGGAAGGGGTTATTCAAAGGGTTCAAAAAAAATCTGAACTTCATCACACCCTATCATCCTAAGTCTAATGGACAAACAAAAAGAGTAAATCAAGTCATATAATATATGCTAAGGATGTATGTTATGGAAAAACCATATAAATGGGAAGATGCCTACACTTGGTATAATTTACTTACAACAATGTGTATCAAGCATCACTGAAGATGAGCCCATTTGAAGCACTTTATCGTAGAAAGTGCAACACCCGAGTAAGATGGGACAACCTAGTTGATAGGGCAGTGGTTGGGCCAAAGTTGCTCAAGGAAATGGAAGAGAAAATGATGAAAATTAAATAGAATTTGAAGGTTTCCCAAGACAGGAAGAAAAGCTATGATGACAAGAAAATAACTCACAAGGAATTTAAAGTGGGTGATCATGTTTTCTTGAAGGTGAAAGCCAACAAAAGTTCCCTGAAGCTGGGAAATTGTTCCAAGTTGGCAGCTAGATATTGTGGGTCGTTTGAAATCCTAGAGAGGATTGGTCCAGTAGCTTATATGCTTTCCCTTCATCTATGTCTATACATAATGTATTTCATGTCTCATTAATTAAGAAATATATGCCTGATGCTAATCATTTTATTGATTGGAATGTGATTCAACTGGAGCAAGAAAGTGCTTTTCAAGTGCATCTGGTGCACATACTAGACTGGAAAAGAAAGCAACTCTAGAATTGAGCCATAGGGATTGTAAAGGTCCAGTGAACCTGGTATGGACTTGAGGATGCAACATGGGAGCACGAAGATGTTATGTGGGCAGAATACCCGCATCTTTTTGAATATTTTGAGAATCCTGTTGATGTTGTGTAAATGAGTTTCATTGAGAACAGTGAAAAAAGAAGGGGAGGGGATTGTATTAGCCCAAGTCCAATCCATGGTTGTAATTATGAATGTAACATATTTTGTAGGCTAGTGAGCCAGGTAATTATAAGTTGGTAGGATTATGTGTTTATTAGGCCGGAGAGCCTATATGTTAAAGGCCATGAGCATGTTTTGTATATATAATTATTTATATTATTAATATAACAACATCGTTGTGTGTAGATCGACCATGAAGAAATAGTTATGGGGGACTAAGTTCCACTGGGTAGGGAAAGGGATGGGGCTTAGAGTCTAGGAAAGAAGGGCTAATCTTGAGGGCTTAACCCAAGGGAATATTATAATGTATTTCTTTAAATCACTAAAGTGGGTAAATAAACCCAGTTATCCTATGTTCCTTTGGGAGGGGAAAAAACTCCAAGTGGAGAGGAACAAGCTCCTGGAGAGACAAGTTTCAACCAGGAGGCATGCATACTTATGTGGGAATTACCACCATTGTGGGGATTCGCACTCATGATTTCATCTCCTAGAGGATGTTGCATTCAGACCATTGGGACCATTGGGACTAGGCTCACCATCCGTTACCCCGATTGACCAACACACAGAACAAGCACACAGTAACCATTGAACACCATTGTGGAATTATTGAAACACCCCAAACCTCTGCAACAAGATCGAATTGATACCCTTGTTGTACCTGCACCTGCGGGTTGCCTCCATATTGTCTTGTCAATATCATTCCCCACGTCCATTTTTTGTTGCTGCGATCACCATGCATGTGTGTTGAGGAGCAAGAGTGAAGAAGTAGGTTGTAAAGCATGTGAGCAACTCTCTCCAGGTGATAGAGTGTGATGAGGAAGTGAGCTCTCATGGAGGAAGTCCAGTAGAAGCTATAGATCTCTGATAATTCTTGATCCAACCTATTGCTGAAGCCCTGGAAAGGGGGTTGTAGTAGCCAATGGACTGTGTGACAATGAAGGTGTACACTCTTGGGGTGGGACAGGCATGTGGGGAATGAGAGTCTGTGAGTTGTGGGTAAGTGTCTCCTTGGAGGAAATCCTTCCTATTGTACTATGCAAATTCTTGTTGTCCCTGCCTAGCCCAGGAATCCCTTTCCTAGTGGAGTTTACTCCTAGCTCGGGGGTGCCCCATGTGGTCTAACGTTGAGAGGTTCATGGAAGGTCTGCACGTAGTTGGTGTACTTAAATTAAAAGATAAGTACCATTTCCAAGTCTGGTTACATGTTGTTTATTTATATATGTTGTTATATTTATGTGTTTTTCCTATGATTACTGCATGTATGCTTTTAATGTTATTTCTGCATTATTTTGTGTGATATCAGAATGTAAATCATTTGTTAAAGTTGTATGTGTTATTGTTTCTTTTGCAAGAATATGTGTATGAACATAATGTTTGTGTCGGTTAAATTTTCATTAGAGATATATATATGTATATTAGAGCAAAGAAGATATTTAAGTAGTGATGTTGCTCGACCTGTTGGTGGTTGGGGACGTTACAAATGCACAATTTATTGAATTTTTATTGTATGTGAGTGCATTGGTTGCAAAAACAAAAAGGGGATTGGGGTTGATAGTAAACCTTATCTTTTCTTAGATAAACCTTGTAGTATGTTATACTAAGGATTCTCTAAATAATAGATAGTGATAAGGAATCCATTAATGTTAATTATTGGTGATAGTATCAATCATTAGAACTAGATATATATTATCGATTATAATTAAAGATCCTTATGTTTTGATAAGATAAAAATGGCATTCAAACACTTATGATTATCCTTAATTGTTTAACATGATCGTTGATGTTGATTTATGATTTTGACATAATGATAGTAATTCGGAAAATGTACATAATTAGGAAATTGTGTTAATCATCAAATGAGTATAATGGGAGATTAGCGCTTTACATATGGTGTTATGAATCATGTTAGTTGCGACAATTATAGTGTTCCTTCCTACTTTTTTTTTATGCTCACATTACTTGAAAATTATTTAAGAAGGGTGTTATTCCTAAAGAGATGGGCTCAAATTGCACCTAGATAGATTAACATGCTTAATTATTCATTACACAATTGGAAATATTGTGAGAATATTAAGTAGTTCTTGACGTATGGAGTTGTATCAATTACATAAATGGAATTTATAGTGATGTTGAACCTAAATGGATCGAACACCTAAATTGTTTTTTTGTAGATTAATTGGCATTGCCTTATATAATTGATGTAATGGATAATCTCGTAACTTGTTTATCAAAATAAAAAAATTGTTGTATTGACTTACCTTTGTGTTTTGTACGGAAGGGAGCTTTACAGTACTATATGACTACCCAGGTACTAGACAATGATCTCCCTGAGTTCTATTCTCAATTTACTATAGCAACAAGATGACCAAATGGTTAGCTCGGTTGGTCTTAGGATTATAAGGGGTCTCCCAATATAGACCACGTATGTGGGAGCTCAAATATGTAGTACTATTGTCTAATGTGCAATCGTTTGAAAGGGGCCTTCCAATATTGTAACACACCTAGCCTTAAACATGTTGATCTATGCCACATGGAAACTCTTGTGAAACTTTATATATATTGTAACATCCCCAGACCACCCAGGCTTGGGCCATGTCACTTCACTAAAATGTAACAACCCTAGTTGAATAATTGCTTAAGGTTTATTAAGTTTAATTAATTAAATAATTAACTATCTTAATGTATATTAGTTAAATAATGATTATTTATTAATAATATTAATTAATTAATTATTATTGTTTAATGTATATTAATTAATTAATTAATTAATTAACTCATTTGATGTTTGGGTAATGAATTCAAGTTTAATAAATTTTAATTTATTTAATAGAAAACTTAACGTATTGAGGGATGGTTGGTATTGAATGGAGGGATAAGGTGGTTGGCATTGAATGGAGAGGCGGTGAATGGATGGGGGGGATATGAGGGGGCAAAGACATTCGAGAGAGGGACTTTTTGGGATTTTGGAGGGGCAGGGAGAAATTTGGAGAGAGGGGGAGATTGTATTGAACAACTGCATTTTCTGGTTTTAGGCTGGAGGAATTTGTTGGACTATTACAGGGGAGCATCGGTTGCTGGGAGTTTTGGGCTCGGGGGCCAGGAATCCTCACGGAACCCTGGAGCTAGGGAGCCGGATAGGCTCTATTTCTAGCTGGTAGGGAGGAAAGATTCGGTTTTGGGCAGAGTTTGGGCAGAGCAGCGAGGACAGAAGGAGTTGGGGAAACAACATCACTGAGAGGTATTTATGTCATTATCGATATGAAGGTTCACTATTTTACTAAGCTGTGTATGTTTAATTATATATATATGATTTGTATATCAGGTTGCTCAATTATAATTTGCTAAACCATGAACGGTTAGTTTGTTAGTTGTTGAATATAAAACCATAAAGAAATTATGATATAAATTGTATGTTCAAATGTATTAAGTTTTAGGTTCTGCTAGTTGGACCCTTACACATGGTATCAGAGCCCGGTTTCAAAACTGAAATCTCGGCTTGACCACCCACATAACTATGCAATATGCTCTCAAACCCATAACCTACAACCTATAAACCCTTTATTTTACAAACCTTAAAACCTATGAAGAACTACCCATAGGAACCCAGGAATAGGGAGAGNTAAAAGTAGTGATTTGAATAATGTATATAATATAAAAAAAATTTTATATAGAATAATAAGTAAGCAAAATAGAAAAAAAAATAGTGTTTAAAATAGTAATAGGAGAAATAAAGTATAAGGGACATGACATGACAACCCCCACTTCCACATATCTTACATATGGCTACATCACCTCTTCATCATTGATAATATCTCACCTCGTGTCATCTCTCAGAATCATATTCCCCATCTGGAAAATATCCAACAAGTGAATGTTGGAATTTATTGGCTCAAAAGATCTGTGGAATTCAATGTAAACATTACTAAGATCTTCCTTAACTTAACCTGAGCCTAGGCAACAAGCAGACTGAATTTTTTTCCATATATTTCTAGAACGTGTATGATTATATTCATAGCAAAAGGATTTTACACATCCTTGAGTTCTTTAGTCTGCACTATAAACATATAGATAGATAGCCATGACCATATCAGAAAACTGAAGTAAGCCACAGTAACTGAAGCCACTCTTGCCATAGTTGTAGCAGTGAAGTAACACAAAGCACCTATTGTCATTATGCCATCACATTGGTTCTTCCTATTTTGTGCATTTAGTTTGATAAAAGAATATGGTTTTACATTGTTTATTTACCCGCATTGTGTTATCCATATCCACTTCCGGAGGAATTTCGAACCCGCGACCTGCAATAAATACGCAGCACATTAGACCATCCATATATAAATAATTTTCATATTGTTTATTTACCTATACGTCATATATATTGGTTGGAGTGGTCTAAATAGTATACAAAAGAGAGTTTAATTGGTGCTACATACAGAGTTATTTGAATATACGAGAACAAACTTACCCTGCATAGTTTTATTAGTATCGGAGAATTCCAACTAAGCAATACCTCTCTTCACATTAACTTGAATTCCCATTCTAGTAAGCGTTTTAGATCATATAAGGAATCTCATTGAAACAAGAGAAATCATCATATGCACATGAGACAGAATGTTAATGATGTTGTGTAGGAAGAGTGGAAACTACCGATAGAGCATAAACTGCAGCTTTTGTGCAAACTGTATTTACATTGTAAGAGAGTAGTTATCTATGAAACTTTCAGAAACACAAATTCATTAAGCTTGAAGCAGGAGGGGGCACGAAGGTCTAGCTCAAGTTCCTTGTGACCTGCAAACAAAACACTCAAAGCCCATGACCAAGTGCCAAGCACCTAATCCTAAGTCATTTACCAAGCACATATACCAAGTCCCGAAGCCATATTTCATGACCAACTATTCAATACGCAATACAAAGTCCAGTGCATAGTGTAGTGCACACCAAGTGCTATGCCACGACCAAGGGAGGAGCCCACAAGGAGTGGCTACAAGTAAAAGCCTCCTAGAAACCAACACTAGCCCCACGTGACCTGCAACCTAAAAGCACAAACCAATACGTAAGTCACCAAAGCCAAACACAATCACATAGCCCTTTCAAAATGCCAAAGAGAATAGAAGCAAATAACGACACAACAATTAATGGCCATCAGTGTATGCCCGCACAGTAGCCCGGGTCCGTCTTCCTCTGAGTCATAGGTCGCGTCCACGGGTTTGCAAGGAGATGGAAGAACCAGCGCAGGTACAGGCAATGGTTTTGGTCCCATGGCTACTCCTCCCATCTTAGATAGTACCATAGGTAACCGCCGCCAGAGCTCCAAAGCATGAGCAAACCCTTGTAAATAAGATACGGTGGCCAAACCCCTCTGCCTCTCTGCACTGCTAGCTTCTTCTGAGAAGAACCACAACAGAGGAACAAAAGGAACGGCCATGGCGGTCGACCGTGTAGCCAAGGGCCTCGCAAGAAGAAAACAAGTGTGGAAAAGAGAATTTAGGGTTAAGATAGAGAGCCCGAGAGTATGCATAGGGTTTTGGGTAGCGATGACCTTGGGAGGGGGTACGTGGGCCTCATGCGAGGACCCACGATGCCCGTTTCAAAATTTATTATTTTTTTATTGATTGTTTTAATTTATTTTATTTTTTATTTTAATTTATTTTAATTATTTATTATTATTTATTGCTTTAAACTATTATTAGATTAAATGTTAATTGTTTAAATTAGTTTCATTTGAATAGATTAAAAAAAAAATATAAATATTTAAATAAGATTTTCAAATATAAATTATATATTTTAAATTTAAATTATAACATAATTTATATATAAGAACATAAGCTCTGTATGTTTTAAAACATAATATAATCTCTAGTACTATGTTTTAAAACATAAAACATAAGCTGTGACTGGAGATAATATAAATTAGAACATTTTTTCATTTATATATAATATATAATTTAGAACATAAGCTTAAGATTTTCATATATATTTTAAATTATATTTAAATTTAGGTTTAAACTTATGTTTAAAATATATTTTAAATTACATTTAAATTTAGGTTTAAACATATATAAGTTCATTAGTTTAAACATTTAAATTTAGGTTTAAACATATATAGGTTTAAAACTAATGTGATTAATTCATTAGTTCTTAATAATTAATCAACATTAGGTTGAAAGTCACATTAATTAGTTTTAAACGAAAAGTTTAAGGACTTAGACAATGATAAGCGGGAGAGGGCTTCATGTGCACTAGGCAAGTAAGTTAGAGAAATTGGCGAGTATGGTGCAAAGCTAGCATAGCTACCAGGCGAGGGAGTTAGTAGTTTTCTTAGGCGAAGACATCAAGCTTAGATGCTTTAACCCTAACCTAGCCACCTCCTCCCTAAAGAGAGTAACGTCTGTTTAAAGACAAGTAAAAAAAACTTACGCCTAACCATGTTTTCTAGTTTAAGTTGCACAAATGTGAAATGTCTTTGAACTCACCTTGACAACTTTGGTTGATGCAGATTAAATTATACAGAATGGTTAGGACTCGAAGAAACCGAGGCAGAGGGGCATCATCGCAGGGACCGCCAACACCGCCACCACCATCACCTGAACTAGCTCTCATATTGCGCTCTTTGGAGGCCATAAATGAGACTTTAAAGGGGCATCAACCAGCAGGGATCGAAGTGGAGCCCCCACCATATGGAATGGGTAATCCAAAAGCGTCGAGGGATTCAGGGGGAGGACCTCCACCTGAAGACATCACTAGAGAACTGCAGAAGATCAAACTTTCGGAGTTTGCCAGGGGTCATGCCAGTGAACGTGCAGAAGCATGGTTGGAAGGCATGACAAGGTATTTTGCTTTAAGAGACTATGCATCCACTTCAAAGGTGAAGATAGTGATTTTTCAGTTGAGAGATAGTGCCTTGAACTGGTGGGGAAACCTGGAAAGGCAACTGCATCTTACCCTGGACACCATATCTTGGGAACTTTTCAAGGAGAGGTTCCGAAGGAAATATCTACCAGCTTACTATGAGGAACAATAGGTGGGAGAATTTCATGCTCTAGTACAGGGGAAAAAAACCATAGAAGAATATGAGATCAATTTTATGGAATTGGTCAAATATGTTTCATACATGGATAATGACCAACGAAAAGCAGAATGCTTTGTTTATAGGTTAAACCCTAAGATAAGGGATATGGTGTGGATGTGGAAACTGTCTTCAGTAGCAGAAGCTGTGGAAAATGCGCTTTATGTGGAGGAACACATGAACTTAATTAGAGGTACAAGACTGACCTTTCTGGATCGTCCTGGATTTGTGGGGAAGGCCCCTAGGACATTTCCCAGAGAAGGAGGCTCGGGGCCACCTCCTTATGGAAATAGAGTCACACCAAGGACAATAGCCATAGGGATTTCAATGGTAGCGAATGCAGCATCCCATTCATCACCAACGACGTAGGCAAGTCCACGGCCATCTAAGGGAGCAACTAGTAGGGGCAGGGGTTCCAGGGGAAGGAAATCATTTCAGAGACAGTCATAGAACAGTGTGCAGGTTCAATCTCATGTTACCTATTAGGGATGTGGAGGACCCCATTACCAGCATGACTGCCCAGAGTTATAATTAGGATTTGTGCATAGATAAGGAAAGTCCCCGATGGGAAGAGAAAGCGGAAACCACCAGATTTACGCAGCGGTTAATAATCGCTAGGAAGAACATCAATCCATGGTGGTGGAGTCATCAGGTACACCACATCATATCAATGTTAGGATTTTATTTGATTCTGGTGCTACAGATAGTTTCATTTCACCATCTGCATTAGAAAAGAGTGGGTTGGTAGCCTACGAGCATGATGACTTNGAGTGGGTTGGTAGCCTACGAGCATGATGACTTTAAACAAGTTGAGATGGCTTTGGGGAAAAAAACAAGCAGTAGGACCTAGCATCGATAATTGTATAGTAGACCTGGAGTGTGTACTACCAGGTTGAAGGTATACGTCACTGCTATCGAGACATATGACCTAATCATTGGAATGGATTGGTTAGAAGCTCATCAAGCTTTGGTTTATTGTTTTGCAAAAAGGGTGTTTTTTGTCGACGATGAAGGAAGACCAGTAGAGATCCACGGTGTACGGAGACTGGTGTATCTACATTTTATCTCAACTATGAAGGTTAAATGGTGCATGAGGCAAGGGTATCAACTGTATGTAGTGGAAGCAGTGAATGAAAGGAAGGGACCCTCCTTGGATTAGTACCCGGTATTGTCAGAATTTAAGGATGTTTTTCTGAACGAGTTACTAGGGTTACCTCCTGAGAGGGAGCTTGATTTTACTATTGAGCTAAAACTGGGTGCAGAACCAATTTCCAAGACTCTGTATTGGATGATAGTGCCAAAAATTTGTGAGTTGCAAATGCAGTTGAAAGAGCTACTAGACTTAGGGCTAATAAGGCCCAGTGTCTCACCTTGTGGTGCACCACAATTATTGTAAAGAAGAAAGATGGTTCCCTATGATTGTGTATATATTACAGGGAATTGAACCATGCTACAATGAAAAATAGGTACCCAATGACGCAAATAAATGACCTCTTTGATCAGATGAAAGGAGCAATGGTATTCTCAAAAATTGATTTCCAATCAGGATATCACCAGTTAAGGATTAAGGAAGGCGATATTCCTAAAACTACCTTTCAAACTCGGTTTGGACATTACGAGTTCGTCGTAGTACCTTTCGGATTGACCAATGCGCCAACAGTATTCATGAGCCTCATGAACGGAGTATTCTGGAGGTACTTAGACCATTTTGTACAAGTCTTTCTAGATGACATCCTCATCTATTCCAAGAACGAAAGAGAACATGAGGAACACTTGCGAGTGGTGTTGTCTTGCCTTAGAGAGAACAAATTGTATGGGAAGTTGTCGAAGTTTTCCTTCTTCTAGAAAGAAATCCACTATTTAGGTCATATCATTTCCGGTGAAGGAATCTCTATGGACCGAGAAAAGGTAAAGGCCATTATGGAATGGCCAGTGCCAAAAAATTCCCATGAGGTAAGAAGCTTCATGGGGCTAGTAGGTTATTATCGGAGATTTGTGGAAGGGTTCTCTAAAATAGTGAAACCCATCACCACTTTGCAGCGCAAGGGGGTCAAGTATGAATGGACAAAATAATTTGATAGTGCATTCATCGAGCTTAAGAGGTTACTAACTAGTGCGCCAATTCTACGAGTGTCGGATATGGAAAAGGACTTCACAGTCTGCACAGATGCCTCGAAGCAAGGGTTGGGAGCTGTACTAATGCAGGATGAAGGAG
>SNQJ01S0054228.1:5504-26124 GCA_010110895.2 Picea sitchensis | reverse complement strand
GCATTCATCGAGCTTAAGAGGTTACTAACTAGTGCGCCAATTCTATGAGTGTCGGATTTGGAGAAGGACTTCACAGTCTGCATGGGTGCCTCGAAGAAAGGGTCGGGGGCCGTGCTAATGCAGGATGGAGGAGTGATAGCTTATGCATCAAGGAAGTTGAAGAAACACAAATAGCTTTACGCTACTCATGATTTAGAGTTGGCAGCTGTAATTCTAGCTATGAAACTTTGGAGGAACTATCTTGTGGGGTGAAACTTTGAGCTCAAAATGGACCATCAAAGTTTAAAACATCTCTTCACTCAAAGGGATATGAATGCCAAGCAAAGGTGATGGAGTGAGTTCATGAGTGAGTATGATTTGGTATTTCATATATCAAGGGAAAAGAGAATGTGGTCATAGATGCCTTGAGTAGGAGGTCATGTGTCTTATCCTTGGTACCCTTAAAAGTCAATCTGAGGGAACGTGTGTTTACGCAACTCCTTGGAGACAGTTGGTATTTAAAGGTTACTTCAAACCTCCAGAGTGGGAGACAATTAGATCCAAAGTATGAAGGATATAGTCTGGAAGTAGACTGACTGTTAAGATATCGAGGAAGGATGTACGTCCCCGGTGGTGGGGATATTCAAAGCATCATACTAAAGGAAGCCCATAGAGCACTTTATTGTGTGCATCTGGGTGTGAAGAAGATGTACGCAGACACGAGGAAGCTCTTCTTCTGGGTAGGCATGAAGCGCGATGTAGTCCATTTCGTCGCCAAGTGCCTAGAGTGTCAACAAGTGAAAGCCAACCACCACCACCTAGCAAGCCTCCTACACCCACATGATGTTCCTATGTCCAAGTGGGAAGTCATCTCTATGGATTTTGTTGTGGGGTTTCCGCTCACATCTCATAGACACAATGCCATTGTTGTGATAGTTGATAAGTTAACCAAGAGTGTTCATTTTATTCCAGTTAGAGACACTTATGATGTCACTGATGTGGCACGTGTGTTTGTAAGTGAGGTCATCCGTTTTCATGGGATACCTAAGAAGATCATTTTAGATAGGGACTCTAGATTCACTTCTAGGTTTTGGACAAGTTTGCAGTCAGCATTAGGCACTCAGTTGAACTTAAGCACAGCTTATCATCCTGAAATAGATGGGAAAACTGAGAGAGTAAATCAAGTCATGGAAGACATGCTTAGGATGTATTTCATGGATAATCAAACCCATTGGGAGAAGTACCTACCTTTGGTAGAGTTCGCCTACAATAACAGTTTTCATAGCTCCATCGGAATGCCACCCTATGAATCTCTGTATGGAAGGCCATGCAGAACGTCATTGAGTTGGGATAGATTAGAAGACCGAGTAATAGTTGGGCCATAATTGATTCAAGAGATGGAGGAACAGGTGATTCAGATTAGGCAGAGACTAAAGGAAGCATAGGATAGACAAAAAAGTTATGTGGATGCACATAGGACTGATCGAAGTTATAAAGTGGGAGATCAGGTTTTCATTCGTATCAGGCCTAATAAGAGTGCAATTCCATTCAGGAAGGGGACAAAGTTGTCACCTCGATTTATATGATTGTTCAGAATCCAAGAGAAAATTGGACCCGTGGACTATCGTCTCGTACTGCCACCCCACTTGAGTAAAACTCATAATGTCTTTCATGTATGTGTTCTACGTCATTATGTTGTTGATGAATCACATAAACTAAATTGGAAGGAGTTACAGGTATCGGGCGCGGGAACCCTCACGGTAGAACCATAACGCATATTGGACCGTAGAGTCCTATAGCTTATGAACTATCTGGTAGACCAAGTTAAGGTCCATTGGGACAAATATAGTTCAGGATCTGCCACTTGGGAGGATGTCGAGACATTACGACGGGATTATCCCTCACTTTTTTTACCACCTCGAGAATATGTTTCTCGAAGGATGGGTGTATGTAACACCACCTTTTGACTTAGACAACCATGATTACCTAAGGCCTAAACACCTTTATTTTTCTATTCATAGTGAAACTATTAAATGATACACTTGAACTTTTAAGACGTATGAACCTTTATGAATGTTTAAATGTTAGTTGAATAATGATGGATATGATGCGATATATTGTGAGAATGTAAATTTTATGAATGATTAAATGCTATTTGAATGATGTTGGATATGATGCGATCTACTATGTGAATGTAAATTCTAAGAATGCTTAATTGTTATTGATGATGATGAATATGATGCGATATATATTGTGTGAATGAGAATCCTATGAAGATTTAAATGTTATTTGAATGATGTTGGATATGATGCAATCTATTATGAAAATGATAATTCTATGAATGGGTAACGTTAATTGAATTATGGGATATTATGAGATCTATTTCTAACTTGAAAACTTTGATGTTAAAGTTGTTGGTACATGGATACCGAATTGAGATTTTAGTTGTATGCAATTACATGATAATAATGCATAGATGCGTATGAGTTTGTGTTACAGACTAATCTGCAAGTCATTGGGCTACAAAATAGCCAAGGCATAATGATAATGAAAGTGGATGTCGTGACCACTGACCGAGAAACAATATGGTATGAATATTTGTATGTGAAATTATATTGGTTTGGATGCATTGTTAGGATATGTGGACCAGTGCAGTATTTCAGGTGGTGAAACTGCCCAAAACTGAATAGACGATGACAAAAATCCCAACAACATGGTGCCACTGTACATTCCATTGTAGGGTGTGGACCCTAGTCATGATTAGGAGGGGTGGAGGCATTTCCCACCGTGTATCCTCTGAAACCTGAAGTCATGGGAGGACGGTGTTAGCTCACGCTCCCCTAGACGTGTGATGATGATTGTCAGTTGCCTACTGAGGAGGCTTGGTCAAGATAGTGACACTTCCTCTTACAGGTTCTATTTGGGGTTAGGTCAATATAGTTGATGCTCCAAGATAGTCCAGCAGAGGAAGGATAGGAATGGAAGATGGAAGTAAGTTGGGGAGGAAGGATGAGTAGAAATAGTTGAGAGTGTATGGAGATTTGTATTATGGTGGAATTTATTGTTTTTCCTTCTGAAAAGAAAATGGATATATATGAATATTCATAATTATGTAACTAAACTACAATTGTCTAAATAACATTGTTGAGCTAGATAATTGTAATTAGAGGATTTCACAAATATTTGATTGGTTTATTGTCTTTTATAAAATGAATAGTCTTGTTGAATGGATTGGATGCATATGGAAATTACTATAGAGATGATAGTTATTCTTATTGGTGCATGCACGAGACTTGTATGTACTAGCTACACATGCATTTATTGCACATGTACAATAGTATGTATGAGTTTTCTTGGCTTACTTACTAATATTGTCAGTTATCAGTTATGAATGTGTGAACCATGTTTCTTTTCCCTTGTATCATAAAATACTTTAACTTGGGGACGAAGTTTCCTGAAGGGTGGGTGTATGTAACAACCCTAGTTGAATAATTGCTAAAGGGTTATTAAGTTTAATTAATTAAATAATTAACTGTCCTAATGTATATTAGTTAAATAATGATTATTTATCAATAATATTAATTAATTAATTAATTAATATTTTTTAATGTATATTAATTAATTAATTAATTAATTAACTCATTTGATGTTTGGGTAATGAATTAAAGTTTAATAAATTTTAATTTATTTAATAGAAAACTTAACGTATTGAGGGATGGTTGGCATTGAATGGAGAGGTAGTGAATGGACGGGGGGATATGAGGGGGCAAAGACGTTCGAGAGAGGGACTTTTTGGGATTTTGGAGGGGCAGGGAGAAATTTGTTGAGAGGGGGAGATTGTATTGAACAATTGCATTTTCTGGTTTTAGGCTGGAGGAATTTGTTAGACTGTTATAGGGGAGCATTGACTGTTGGGATTTTTGGGATCGGGGGCTAGGAATCCTCACAGAATCTTGGAGCTAGGGAGCCAGATAGGCTTTGTTCCTAGCTGGCAGGGAGGAAAGATTTGGTTTTGGGCAGAGTAGCGAGGAAAGACGGAGTTGGGGAAACAACATCACTATTATTGATATGATGGTTCACTATTTTCCTAAGCTGTGTATGTTTAATTATATATATATTATTTGTATATCAGGTTGCTCAATCATAATTTGTTGAACCATGAACTGTTAGTTTGTTAGTTTTTGAATATAAAACCATAAATAAATTATGATATAAATTTTATGTTTAAATGTATTAAGTTTTAGGTTCTGCTAGTTGGACCATTACATAAAAAGAGTAATTTCATATGTATCTATAAATATAACTTTAAACAGAAAAATAGGCATTCTGCAAATCCATAGAATTCATGTGGAAATAACTGTAAATATATTCATGCAACATACTCATGCAATACCCATAAACATAAAAACATGTATATATAAGAAACATATAAATTGACACACATTTGATACTTATCTTTTATAGAAGACCATCAACTATGCGTAGACCTTCCATGATCCTCCCGACCTTAGACCACGCTGCTCATAATTATCAGTAATGGTTCACCCCTAAGCTGGGACTAAAATCCACCCGGGTAAAGGGATTCCTAGGCTAGGTTGAGACAATATAGAAAATGGGAAGGATTTCCTCCTAGAAGACAACTCAAACTACCATCCTACAGTCCCCCATTCCACACATGCTTGTCCCACTCCAGGGAGTGTGCCCCTTCTCTGCTCAATAGTCCTTTGGTTTCCCCACTTCCCTTCTAGGGCTTCAACAATAGGTTGGAAAGGAAGTCTCAGATCACTGTAGTTGTAGTTGGGACCCCTCAGGAAATCACTTTCCCCATCAATTCTCTCACCTGAAGAGAGTTTCTCATAGGAATGACAACTCGCCTCTTCAATCCATGGGCCAAAAAACCCGCCTCTTTTGTTCAGTGTTTAAGTCAACCAGTTAGAGGCTCATGTGAAGGAAGTAGTAGCATTCAAGGTATGGAACATATGTTTCTAATAACAAAAAGTTACAACACTACCTCAAGTAGGTACAGGTGCATTGTGTATCCCAAGAGGGATATGGTTTACTAATGATAAGAGGAAAGGTAAGGGGAAGTTCAAGAGTGTGTGCAGGTTCCACGAGTGCATGAATGATGCAAAGGTCGACTGATGGAGAATATTGTTGAGTGTGTGAATGGATGAGGGAGTGGGAAATGGACTAATTCCCCCCACCTTTATCTGTGATGCAAAAGCATTGCCCTCATCATTCAATGAGGCGCAGTGGAGGGAAAATCAACACCCAGGGAAACGCATTCAGAGCTGGTTTGGATTCCAAGGAGGGTGTGTCACCTTAAATTTTAAAACCTTTGTAATTAAAGTCTCTTTAATATTTTGAGGCAAGAGCCATTGTATGCACTCCAGATTATTGTAATCGTCTTAATTACATGTAGGATTGTACAGATTTTGAGCATTGGCTCATATCTAAATTCTAATTATCCATTTAATGTGATAAAGTTAGTGGTAGGTTGCTTCTATTGTGAAATGATAGCACTAGAGTTGTCTAGAGGGAAGGCTTGAGAATCCCCCTCGTATATAAATGTATGTAATCTATGCCCAAAAGAGGTTGTTGAATTTTATTGTGATTTCTGCTAAAGAGAGTTGTAGAGAGTAGTTAGTTGTTGGAGAAATTTTGTTAGAAGTTTGTAGAGAAGAAGTTGAGAGCTGCAGTACCCTTTATAAATATTTTCTAAATGAATATAATAGAGGACATTTTCTTGAAATTCTGAGTCTACTTATCTTTGAGCAAATTGGGTAATGTCATGCTTTCTATTTTTTGTGTTTTATATGCCTGTGTGTATTTCATGGTTAATTGAATAATCTGAGTTTGTTTGTTTGTTTATAAGAGTTGTCTAAAGAATTGCATTAAACTTCCATTGGGCTATGGGGTCGGTATTAAAGATTAGGATTAGAGACAACTTTTATGAGGTTCCTTCACAGGGTGAGATAATGATACTGCTAGATCTTTTAGAATTAAGTGGGATGAAAAAGACAAAACATGTGGGAAAATCAACCAAGCAAAGAAGCAATTAAGAATTTTTTTACTTAATGTCAGATGAATAACATATAGATCATTAAAGAACAAAAACATAGTGTACGTGACAAATTCTGTTCATTTACTTCCTTTTAATGATTAGAAACTGAAAACATAATGATCATAGAGAAAGATAAACATCACCGACATTCAAAACACAAGAATCCTGTGAATAGCCTTTTTATTACTGGTCGATCCTTTTGAAAAGATTACACAGATAGCTCCTTAGGCGCAAAAATCAACCCACAATACTTCGAAGTAAGAAGTATTTATACAATAGTTACATATGATCATGTCATTAATGACTAGGATATGGTCGAGGAAAAATCTAACTAACTAGATTACAAATTACAAAATAATAGGAATGTTGGTGATCTATTTGAATCCTTGGTGTTGATTCTGGGGGAAGTAGTTGATGATTCATAACTTTGACTGGACTGTCTTCTTCTTGCTAACTCAGAAATCCACTTCATCGTTCCTCAAGTAAAGAGCATAGGTCTTCCCATTTATTTTGACTAGGATGGAAACCTTGAGCAACTTTCTGTATATTTCGTCCATTTCAGTGTACTTGTAAAAAATAGGATTTGTGATGAAAATGTATTTTATCTCATGTTGGATGCTCAGGTCCAACTGTAAATTTTCTAAGAAAGCCTTGCCAGTAATGCTCCCTTGTATACCTACAAATTTAGAACCATCTGTTGCCACTGTGTTGATCGTGTGCTTGTAGTCTGACTGAGTGATGAGTTTGTCATTTATCACTAGTAGTCCAGGGAGTCCCTTCTTGTGGAGTGTGTCAACCTTACTGAAAAATATCAGCACTCCAATTTCCATTATCTAAGATTTCTCCTCTAGCTACATCATCAATCCTTTCTTGGTAAAGACTTTCTTGACCTCAAGGATGGTCACTTTTCTGTCTTCACTTTCCAATGCCTCTAACTCATGCTTAGTCTTGGATTTCAGGAACCTGATGAGCTCAGTGGCCTCTGTGGGATTCTCTCCTAATTCTTCCCTTATCTTTTCAATTGCCTACCTGGCCTTTTGTACCAGTTCATGTTGTTCAAAAATGATTTGTATGAATGGAAATATCTCTGTCATTGACTTTTTGATGTCCATCCATATGTTTTCCTTTGCCTCAGACAGTGTTTTAGCCATTACATGCTCCTTCTACAACTTTTGTATTTATTGGTTGAGTCTTTGTGATTTATGCATCTATGTATTATAACTGGCCTGGAACATATATTTCATCTTCTTGAGGTTTTTTACATCATCTTGCAATCCTCTAATTTCTTCCCCTTGCAGGGTCATGTCCTTCATTGACTTCACCAATTTCTCAAAAGCGTCTGGAACTTTTACTAGGATGGTTGATGGAATCTCTGATGTTGTGGCTACTGTTGTTGTACTAACTCCTGAGAGAGGAACTACATCTAGTGGGATAACATCCATATGCACACTCTGTTATTTATCTTTAACCAACTTATCTAGATCAGACTCCATCTCCTTTATCTGTGCATTCTTCTCCATTATCAATTTCATCATCTGCTCTTTGTGGCCTTCTTTTTCAGCCATTTCCTTTGCTTGTGAATCTTCAGTGGCTCAAAGTTTCAATTGTTTCCTTAGAGATTCTATGTCATCATTTTTATTCTTCATAAGTTCCTCGGCTGCCTTGACATTGGATGGATCATAACCGATCTTTAGTACCAGTTCCTCTATGGATTTGATTTTATTATATTTCGCCAGAGAGGATATCTTTTCTATCTTTAACTAAGATTGGACATTGTTTAAGGACACCTGCAATTTTGCAGCTGTCAGTGATGCATTTTTCATGGTGGATAAGATCATCTCCCCTATTTTCCTATGCATGTCCATTTGATCTACTGGATGAACCTCTTTCACATCAAATTCAAATGATTCTTTATTGTAATCAGAGGTTGTCTTGGGATGGGGGACCTGTGCTTGTAAGAATGCCACGTATATCCTTCCCTTCTCTATGTCAAAGGGAGAAAATAATCTATGTTGATTTGTGGATATTTGCTTCCAAAATTATGCATATGTGTTGTTGTTCAAAATATCATTCTTTTATTTGATCATCTTGTATTTTTCAAAAATGCTTGATCCTATTGGCTCTTGAGAGGATTCAGCTGAAACTGTAGTGTTTGTTTTCTTATTGGATGAGGATGTGGACACTATGTGTTGGCTTCCTAAGAAGACTGATGAATTTGGTCCCTACATAACTATAGTGGACTATTTTTCTTCCTCTTTGAGACTGTCTGGTGTGTGACTAGTCTTAGTCCTCTTCCTGTAAATTTGGAAGTCTTGAGCTGACACCTCTGTGACTGAAGGTGAAATCTCTTTCCTGGATATTTTTTCTTCTTGCACTTTAGGAGTGCTGGTATGTAAAATGTTGGTAGGTGAAGGCTTCTCTTCTGTCTCCAGCAAAGTATCTTCCTACTAGTTTGTCTGATTCATGAACTTTTATACCGTTGGTTTTGGCACATGAGCATAAGGAGAAGTCTTTTGTTTGAGCTTGGTTTCTGATATGATGCCAAAGGGGTCATAATTCCATGGGAAACTCAGATTGAAATTCATTTATTTCAAGAGATTGTTGGATTCTTCTCCTACAACTCTATTGTTACATATGGAAGAACCAATTTGGCTCTTGATCCTGAGTTGTTGCTTCTTCTTAAATGAAACGAAGTGGATGTCATCAGAGTTGATCATATGTCTGATGTATTCCAAGGAAAATATTATGATAGGAAGGTATTTTGGCATCTTGTATGGAGGTAATTCACACCCATAAACTTTGATTTCGGTATGGTCCTGGTAAAGATACCAGTCCCTTATTTTGGCTAAGTTTGATAGGTGAAGAATTCTTTGGACCTCCTCATTTATACTTGGTTCCATTATTCATCTGAGAATGCACACCATTGGATGGTAAAAATGATCGATGAAGTGTTTGAAACTAAACTCGAATCATTTCTTCCTTGCTAGTGATGTCCAAGAAGTCACTAGTTGAGGGTTCCCCTTTTGATCCAATTTCTGAAAAGCACAAGAGAATCTGTCTTCTTGGAAGAAAAGGAACAGGTACACCAGCAATAAAGAGTACCTGAACATTCCCTCTTTGGAGAACATGAAAATTTATTCACGTATAATGTCAGCAGAAACTGACTGTCATTAAATTGAGTTGTAGCTTTTTCTTCTGTGGAGAAAATGGACAGAAAACCCAAAATGGCTCCATCTACCCATTCATCAGAATAATATCCTAGTAGGAAACATAGGGTGGAAATGATTTGGTTGCCTTTGAATGAGAATATAGAATAAGGATAGGGAGGGTTCTTTTTAGGCAATTGTGTGTCTTCTGGTAAGAAGATTTCAGATATCTTAGCTCTTTGAGGAAAGAAATTTTTATGATAGAGTTTAGCTAGAATTTCAATGGAGAACAGGCTGGCAGAATCAATTATGGTTATTTGCATCGTCTGGTTTATTGTTTAAGGGGTGATGGTGAACATAGTTTCACTGGATGAAGAGACAATGGCCCTTTGGCCAGGAAGGTAATTGGATTCACACTTCAAGGAAAACATACGGAAGTGATAGGTCTAGGGAATCATGTACAATGGAAGATTAGACTCCTAGAGTCTAATCTCGTTACTCTGGTCTAGGAAAATATCTTTAACCCAGAAGTGTAATTCAAATAAATCAAATTCATACTTTGACTCGGCAACTTGGTAATATTTATCAGCTAGGGGAACGCGATCTAGGTCGACGGGAGGAGGAAGAAATGGGTTTTCTTTTGTTTCAACGGATTTGGATTTGGGTGCCATAATTAAACAAAGATCTGAAGACATAAAATGATATTGACTGTGATTACTTGATTTAATGTCACTTGTCAATGGTGTGCATGGTGGTGATTATCTTGAAAAAAGTAAATGGCAGTGTCGACTGTGTCTGGATTAGTGAACAGTGCAGGAATGGAAAAAAAACAGAGTTAAACGGTGTAGGGGGGTGAGGGTTATGGCGCAGGTGGTAAGTTGGATGGGTAATAGTCACATGGGATGGCATTGATTGGCCAACGGGTAGATGGGTGTGACATGGTGGGTATTAAATGGTCAACGAGTATAATGAATGTGATGTGCAACAGGGTAGTGGGATGTGGCGTCTGACAAGGTAGGTGGGTGGTATCAGATGAGTGGTTAGGTGGTTTCCCTGGAGGGGGGGTAGGTGGTAAGAGAAAATGAGATGGNAGCCACTCTCTCGGACCACCCCCCCCACCGTTAAAGGCAAAAAGGTCAAGGGGGTCTAATATTCATTGTTGGTGGTTGATCTGAGCACGGCTTGATCAACCACTAATATATGTGTGCCCTTTAGCCACAAAGAACCAAAATGTCAAACCTTGATAGAACTTAGGATAAAAGTATATTGTGGGTAGCTCCCCCTTTTTTAATTTTTTCACCAAGGGGTCAAAAACACATCAATTTAACTCAAAAAACACACATTTAATCAACCTTTGGCAAACGTTTATTGAAATAAAACATGTTAACCTATTTCCTAATCTAATTACCTAACACATTAACCCAATTTAAATTGTTGGGTGAATAATTACTCTAACCTAAGATATTTGCACCATCTTATACTATTTGGCCAAACGTATTCACTAACCTATCTAATTTGGCCAAGATTAGACTATTTGGACAAATTTATTCACTATCCTATCAACATAAATTTAAATGGTTTGATCATGGTTAGACAATATGAATCAAACCAATTTTGTTTCATGGGGTTTTATCTTTTTATCTTTTTATCTTTTTATTTCTTATACCCTCTTTTGATTTTTATTTTATCTTTTCTTTTCTTTTCCTTTTCTTTCTTTTTCTTTTTCTTTTGTAAATCATTTGCAAAATTAAATATTATTTACAATACAACACAAATATAGGAAGAGATGCTAATCACCAAGTGATCCTATGAAATATACGGTTATAACATTGGATCCACTTGGGGATGGTGCTCTCCTTGTGAGGTGCCAAGAACCAGCTACCAGTTGCCTTGAAACGTCTTCTCCAATGATTTTTTTACATCCTGATTTTCTTTATTTAACTATAAATATGGTGTTCCTTATCAGTGGCTTAGGGCCTTCTCTTTGGGCTTCAACCATATGATAAGAAATCATACACACATGACATAAAAGTAAAAATGTTTTGTATAATTCTATGAGTGAAAAAGATCTTCATTCTGGTGGAACAAAATGTTTGAGCATTCTGCCATTGATAGGTCCTCCTGGCAGATCTGCTCCATCCATGTCCTTGATTAGAAATGCATTGTTTCCTTTGTAAGCCTGGATTATGGAAGGGCCTTTCCATAAATTGTGGAAATTTTCATGCTTTCCCTTGTCTTCATTTCTTGAATCCCATTTTAGTACTATATCACCCAATTTGAAATCATTATCCTTGGTTCTTTTGTCATAAATTTTCTTGATGCTCTCTTGAATCACCTGGGTCTAGTTATAAACCTCCTCTCTGGACTGTTGCAGCTGTATCATCTGATTGATCCTTCTTTGGATGTCATTAGGTTCTACTTGTACTTCTTGTAACAACTTCGTAACAAGAAAACCCAAAGAGGTGGGAAAAACAACATATGTTCCATACACCAACTGATATGGGGACATACCAATTGACCTATTTGTAGTCAGCATGGCTGCCCAAAGTGCATGTACCAACTTGTTGTGCCAAGACTTCTTGTTTTCCTGCAATATCTTCTTGATGATATTGAACAAACTCTTATTAGAATACTCTTCCAATCCATTTCCTTGAGGGTAATAGGATGTAGAGTGTCCTAAAGTGATCTGATACTTACTACAAAATTATATCATCTTTTTTTATCTGAAATTTTCTGCATTATCAATGATAATATTTCTGGGGCATCCAAATAGATAGAGAATGTTGTTTTCCAAAAAATTTATAATCACAGCATCAATGTCTTACCTTGAGAGTACATCTCCAATCCACTTGGTGAAGTAGTCAGTAGTTGTAAGGATCCACTTGTGCTGACCTGACGAAGGTGGGTGAATATCTCCAATAAAATCTAAACCCCATTGTTGAAATCGATATTCAACCGAAATAGGATTCAAGGGTAAAGGAAAAAGTTTCCTTTTGCCTTCAAAGATATGGCACTTGTGACAGGAGGTTACCATTTTATGGAAATATGCAAACAAGGTGGGCCAGTAAAAACCATATCTAACAATTTTGTTAGCAGTAGTCTTCCAATTTAAATTCCCGCCACAATCCCATTCATGGAAATCTTGCAAAGCTTTGTCAGCTTCATCTTTCAATAAACAATTCAGTAGAATGCCTCCAACATCTTTGCAATAAACATTTCCATTTAGAATGCAATATTTCAATGATTTAAGTTTTAAAAATCTAGCTTTAGTTTTTGTCAAACTAGGAGGAGCTTGTAAATGATGTAAGACAAAGATAAGGTCTACATACCATGGAGAATTTGAGAACAACTCTTTGACATGTGGAGTCTCTTGCTCTCCTTGTTCATCAACTGCAACTATAAATTTTATATCTAAAGCATGAAAATTTGATTCAGCCATTAGTTTCGCTAACCCTTGAGCCTTAATCAACTTGGTTGGTTTGATCTCTATATCGTACTCAAGGATCACAACAATCCATTTACAGCTTATGCCATCTGGGTTATCTTGAGTCAGAATATCTTTCACCACTACATTCAGAACATAAGAAATGATATGTGAATGGAGAATGTATATTCTGAAATCCTTAATTTTTTTTACCAAGGAAAAATCTCGTTTCTCCATGATGTTGTAGTTCAATGCAGCATCTCTCAGTGATTTTCTGAAAAATGCTATAGGTTGTTCATGGCCTTCATTGTTTTTCTGCAAAAGGATCGTTGCAATGTTGTGTTTAGAAGCAAAATAGAATAAGTAGAAATATTTAGTATAATCATGACTGATTAGTACAGGAGCTTGTGTCAATGCCAATTTCACTTGATCGAGGGACTGCTTAGCTTCTGTGTTCCAATTTATTATTGTATATTTTTTAAGCATGTTTGTGATGTTTTTGAGAAGTTTTGCTAAATTAGGGATAAATTTCCTCAGAAAGTTTATTTTGCCTATGAATGATTGTAATTCCTTGATGTTTCTTGGATGGTCTATCTTCTCGATGGCCTCAATCCTGCTAGGGTCTGTTTTGATCCCATATTTAGATATAATGTGTCCCAACAAATTTCCCTCTTCTAGACCAAACAAAGTTTTATTGGGATTTAATGAGATTCCGAATTTTCTACACTTTTCAAAAAATTTCCTAATGTGTTGTAAATGTTCTTCATCAGTTTTTGAATAGACAGTTACATCATCCAAGTATATGACAATAAATATCCCAAGTTCATCCACAAAATCAATGTCCATTGCTCTTTAAATATGGTACCAACATTCATTAAACGAAAGGGAATTTTCACATACATGAAAGTACCCCAGGGTGTAGTGAATGTTGTTTTCTCTTGGTCATTAGTGTGGACAAGGACTTGGTTATAGCCAGAAAAAACCATCTAATAATGATATTATGCTAGATCCAACTACCTTTTGTAAGATATGATCCATTTTTGGCAGAGGATAGTTGTCTTTAAGTGAGACCTTGTTGAGGTTCCTTAAATCAATGCAGAGCCTGATTTCTCCACTCTTATTTATAGTAGGAACTATGTTAGAGACCCATTTTGAGAACCTTAAAGGAACAATGATTTTAGCCTAATACATTTTCTTAATTTCCTTTTCAATTAGGGGCATCAGCTTGGGGTTAATTCTTCTATCTTTATGCTTGAAAGTATTATTATATTATTTTATAGGTATTTTGTGTTGTATGATACTAGTGTCATAAGATTTCAAATCTTCATAGCTCCAAGCAAAAACATCTACAAATTCTTTAAACAATTCAATATATTTCTACTTTTGTTCAGGAGGTAAAGATTTGGATAAATTGATCATTTTAGGTTCCTTATCTGTTCCTATGTTGCATTCCTCAACATCTTTCCTAGTAGGTTCAATTTTTGGCTTTTTGGCTACATCATTGAAATGAAACAATTATTCAAGTGGGACTAACCCTCTAGGTAGGATATTATCTTTTAATTGCAAAAAATATGAGTTTTCTTCATTTTCATTTATTTCTTCTGAGTCTATTTTATTTACAGTATCATTATCACTATCTACATCAATGTTTGCATGCTCAAAATCATTTTTGGACTGCAGGAAATCATCAATATTCTCATCATTACCAAACACTTGCGAGTACTTGATATTGTCTGGGACAGTAGGTCTACATTTCACCTCCACTGTGTATTGGCGATTTGTATGGAAAGGTATTTTACAAGTGGCTACTAAAGTAGCTAGTCCATCTGCAAGTATGTTTTGGCCTCTGGGAATCACCTACAAGTCAATTTTAGTAAAACATTGCAAACAATCCAACACAACATTTCTGTAAGCTCCGAGTTTAGGGTGTTTGGCAGAATACTCGCCTTTGATATGTTTAATGATAAGTTCAGAATCACCTCTTACCGTAATTCTTTTGGCACCAAGCTTCTTCAACAATTTTAGGCCAAGCATCAATGCTTCATACTCAACTGTGTTATTGGTGCACTGGAAATTTAATTTTTAAAAATGGCTTTCTGAATACCTTGCTTTATGATTATGCACCCACACCCCAGCTCCATATTATTCTTTACTAACAGCTCCATTGAAATCCAAACTCCAGAGAGGTTTTGTTGGTTCATCAATTTGTATTGTCATTGTTTTACTTTCCTTAGGGATTGTTTTACCTTCCTCGGGGATTAATTTACCTTCCTGGGGTATTTCTTTACTTTCCCCAAGGTTACACACATCATATTCCAGTCATGCAATTTGACTATCCATGTCACCATCATTATATAAAATGAAGGAGTCTAGATCATAATGAACAAAGTACAAAGGATAGTTATGTGGTTTCTCTTAACTGTTGAACATGTGTTTCATCAGAGTCTCTCTGTACAATATTCTTTGTTGACCAAAAATAGGAATGGTGTCATAAGACGTGTCTAGCTATAAGGTACCCTTTAAATTGGCACCCCATGATCGAGATAATAGAATACAATATTTTGAAGGAATATCTGCAACAACAATATCCATTAACATGCTTTTGGCTGGAATTTGTGCCAAGGTGATACACAAGTCTTTGATCAGACCTATGCATTTAACTTTGCTTGAATCAAAAGAGTATAAGCCCTTGTAAGGCCTAGTGATATCAAGCCCTAATTTCTCCATCACAATCTTGGGCATAAGATTGTGAGAAGTTCCAGAATCCAACATGGCATTGTGTAATGTCTTATCATGGATATTTAAACTGATGTAAAACTGAGGAACATAACCATTGTCAGTTTGTCCCTCAACCTCGAGACCAAACAAAAGCTCTGACTGATCATCAACAATGTTCACAGTGTTTGTACCTACTCTTGGTTCTATGTTCAAGGCTTTGATCACTTGTGATATGTAATTATTTTTTTTCATCAGCTCAGAGAGAGGGATAGGTATTTTCAATTTGGCCAAATCACTTTCCAGACTGAATGTGGTAGGGTTTTTGTTTTGATTGTGAAGATCTGATTTATCTGCCACATTATTTTGTATAGTAAGATTGGACTGACTTGTGGATGCAACCTCATTTTGAGTTTTTCTTGGTATAGAATCAGGTGTTGTTTTTGGAGGAGTCTCTGAGTTTTTATTTTCAATAACTTTCTCGACCAGAGTATCTGAGGGTTTCTTAGTTTCATAATCTTTTTTAGTTAGGTTGTCATCATGATTTTTACTTCTCAAGTTGTATTGCCTGTGGACTTCCATTATGGAATTTTTTAAGGCTTGTTTTTCTGACTCTTCCTCATCTACCTTGGTATGTGAAAGAAGAAAAAGTTCTTGTTCTTCCTGAGTGAGAAAAATGGAATCATTGTCATTAACCGCCACAAGATTTATGTGAATTTCATCTAGTCCCTATATGGTTTTGTTCCCATAATCAACATAGTTCTCCTGAAAGGGTGGTCTGATCTATTGATCAGGACCTCTCTGTTCTCTTTGTTCTCTCAACTCTTTTTGCCTTATCTAGGAAGGATTTCTCCTAAAGTTGGGATTTCGGATTTGAGGGGTGGGTTGATTCTCTCTAGGTGGGTTCCTATCAGTGATTTCCAATCTCTCCATCATTATGTCCATTGTTCTAACCAAAGAATCTATTTTAGCATCTGCAATGGAAGTGGAAGGTTCTTCCTTGATTGTGACTCTCCTTTCTGTTCTTTTCATGTCCCTCCTAGCTAATAGGTTTGCTTCAACACTTACAACACTTTTCTGAATATCTTCCAGAGTGGTAGAGTTTCTTTCTCTCAATTGATAGGACATATTAGGATCAAAGCCATCATGGAATTTAATCAAGGCCATGCCTTGAGGAGGTTTGATATCAGCATGAATAGCATTATAGATATTATTAAAACTTATGAAATATTCCTGTACAGTTTCCCCTTAGTTTCTTCTGATATTTTCATATTCAAATAAAATTTTGAGAGGTTTTTTCTTTACCTCCCATCTATTGAGAAACGTTTGGTGAAAATCAACAATATGAGAAATGATGGCAGTAGGTAATGCTTTAAACTATTTTTAAACATCACCAGTTAAACTTTCTGCAAAAAGTGTCATTTGAACATATGCCTCATAAAATTCCTGTAAATCGAAGAAATCATTCATTTTATCTATGTGTTGGTGTTCATTAAGGGCTCCATTACCATCAAAATGAGGAATCCTAGTTTGATAGTCCTGGGGCATGTTATGTAAGGGAGCATCTAACACCAGAGGAGCATATATTTCTTCCATGATTCTTGGAGGAGGCTGATTGGAAATTTGTATGATTGGTGGGGAAGTGACAGAAAATGTGGAGGAAGCAGGGCTGGGAGGTATAGACTGAGATGCTTGAGGATTGACAGAATTTGCAACAATAGAGATGGAAGAAATCTCAACAGACTATTGGAAATGGGATTTATACAAAGCTTGGTCAAGCTTTGATGCTATATCTTGTAGTTTCTCAAACTCTTGAACGATTCACTGATCAAAGTTTGTTGTAGGAGAGAGTCTTTCAGGGGTTTTAAGCTGAAGGATGGTTTGATCTAATACTATTTCTTCCAAAAAGATATCATATTTGGTTCTGAAAAGAATATGCTCGAAAGGCAGGTCAAACTCGATATCCTAGATTTTGATAAGCTTCTCAAGAAGAGAAGTGGCCCTAAGAAGAGGATTGTTACTCCCTTGTTCTTCTGTTGTGTTTCTTTTTCTAATTATTTTTTTGAGGTTATCTACTATTTTTAAAGGTTATGGATCAGGGTGAGATCTAGTGTGAATTATTTTTGGAGCAAGAAATTAAACTTTAAGAAATATAATTTAATATGTACAAATTTCAACAACCTGTGAACATTTATCTCTTGAAATTTAGATCTTTAATTGTTCAGAAATAAAGTTTTCTTACCTAGGGAAGACAATTTATAAGGTTTGGAAAATTTGTTCAATTCCCTAGTATGGTCGCCACTATGTTAGCACTCTGTAATTCCCAGAGGTTGTCAAGGAAAGAAGAAATTGACAGAGGTAAATTACCAAAACCACTTTTGAAACTAAGATCTAGACCTGCTAGTTTCAAAGAGGGACATCTCTATATGATTTAGAGTTGTTTGAGTTTTAGATATTAGGCTAGTTAAAATAATCTGAGTTTGTTTGTTTGTTTATAAGAGTTCGATAAAGAATTTCATTAAACTTCCATTGGGATATGGGGTCGGTATTAAATATTAGGATCTGAGACAAATTTTATGAGGTTCCTTCATAGGGAGAGATAGTGAGACTGCTGGATCTTTTAGAATTAAGTGGGATGAAAAAGACAGAACATGTGAGAAAATCAACCAAGCAAAGAAGCAGTTAAGAATTTGTTTACTTAATGTCAGATGAATAACATATAGATCATTAAAGACCAAAAATAGAGTGTACGAGACAAATTATATTCATTCACTTCCTTTTAATGATTAGAAAATGAAAAAATAATCATCACAAAGAAAGATAAACATCCCCAACGTTCAAAAAGCAAGAATCATGTGAATATCCTTTTTATTACTGGTCGATCATTTTGAAAAGATTACACAGAGAGCTCCTTGGGAAAAAAAATAAAACCACAATACTTCGAAGTAAAAAGTATTTATACAACTGTTACATATGATCGTGTCATTAATGACTAGGATATGGTGGAGGAAAAATCTAACTAACTAGATTACAAATTAAAAATAGTAGGAATGTTGGTGATCTATTCGAATCCTTGGTGTTGATTCTGGGGGACGTAGTTGATAATTCATCACTTTGACTTCTTGACTGTCTTTTTATTGCTAACTTGGAAATCCATGTCATTGTTACTCAAGTAAAGAGAACAAGTCTTCCCATCTCGTTTGACTAGGGATGGAAACCTTGAGCAACTTTCTGTATATTTTGTCCATTTCAGTGTACTTGGAAAAAATAGCCTTTGTGATAAAAATGTATTTGATCTCATGTTGGATGCTCAGGTCCAACTGTAAAGTTTCTAAGAAATCCTTTCCAGTAATTCTCCCTTGTATACCTGCAAATTCAGAACCATCATTTTCCATTGTGATCTTCTCCTTGCAGTCTGACTGAGTGATGAGTTTGTCATTTATCACTAGTAGTCCAGGGAGTCCCTTCATGTGGAGTGTGTTAACCTTGCTGAAAAATCTTTTCACTCCAATGTCCATGATCTAAGCTTTCTTCTCTAACTGCAGCATCAATCCTTTCTTGGTCAAGACTTTCTTTGTTAAGCCCTAATATTGGCTCATTACCCCTTAATTGGGGCATATTACATTAGTAACATGATTTTATTCATGTCAACTTTATTCCATTAGTTGTAATTATACCTCCTAGTCTCCTATATATACCAAGAAGACATTTTCATTTGGAATCATCTTGTACTTGAACATTTATGTGGGGTAAAAGGAGGTTTCCCCCTCGAAGAGGATTATTATCTAAAATTATCTCTTTTTCAAGGATTTGAGTACTTAATCTAAGGTTTTTCTATGCTATATTGCTATTTGGTTCTTAACATATGGTGTCAGAGCTCAAGGTCTTAGGGTTTCGCTGCTACATCTGAGACACCTTGGAATATTCGCTATAATTTTTTTTCTACAACATTTCAGAAGGAACAGATTGGAGGATATTTAGTAGACAGATCAAGGTACGTTGGGTTAAAATTTCAGCTCCTGAGACCTTATACTTTCAGAGATACAACCTATACAAGATAGGGTTCTGGAATCATCCTGAATTGAGCCATTGCGGAATTTTCTCTATAAAACATTTTATGTAATGTTTCATACCCTGAAATCCAGAGTATATTCACATAAATTAGTAAGGTATTTTTGGTAAAACATTTATCTTCTGGGTCATCTTAAATTTGTAGATACACCCTGTGGAAGATAGGGTATCTCACTAGTCCTATTGACTAGTCTCAAGAAGGTGTTCCAAGTAAAACAATCATAACTTATTCCTAGTGTATCCAAATTGAGTGAGACTAGTTTCATTGGATAGTGGACAGTCTTTAGTATTTCAGGTACAAGTTTCAAAATTTTATATCAATTATTTTGTGTGGGGCATGCTATATAAGTGAGATCTCCTAGAAAGGCAAAAATTCAGCAAGTTGTGGGGAAGTTACAGTACATTCCACTTGGCACATCCAATTTTCATTAGACCTATGGCATTGCAGAGAAGAAATATCATAGAACTACGTAAAAGAAATTTTCATACCCAGAAGGGCTGAAACTTGGGAGATACAACAGAAGAAATATTGTCTAGCAGAACCACCTCAAAATCAAGGTTCAAAACTGATACTTGGCCAACATGCCACCCAAAAAGGGAACTTCTACACCAAATAAGACTCCAAACAATCCTACTTGGACTCTTGATGAAGGTGAAGAAATGCGTACGGACATAAATGATTTACAAAATAAAATAGTAACAAAACATGAACTACAAGAAATGGAAGCTAAGTTGGAGGCAAAGATGGATGGTTTAAAAGAGGAGATCATGGAAGTATTGAAAAATTTTGTAGAAGAGAAGACACCTGAAAGTGAAAATGCATCCCATGAAATTCATGATGAGGACACAAGGAAGGTGAATCAAGAATGGAGAAACTGCAACTTTGGGTTGAAGACCAACCACATTCCTAAGATCGATATGAGAAAGTTTGATGGCAAGGACCCAATCACATGGATACTTTGGTTGGAGCAATTCTTTGATCTACATAATGTGCCACATACACAAAAGGTATGAATTGTTTTTTTATATTTAGAACTAAATCAATGGATTTGTTCTCGCAAATCACTCGTCACTTGGACAATTTTCATGGAAGAAATGATAACACGCTATGAGGATACAAGGAGCAATACCTTCTTTAGCCAATTGATAAATCTCAAGCAAAAGGGTTCAGTTACTGAGCACATTGAGAACTTCCAAAGATTGAATATAAAGGTAACAAAT
>SNQJ01S0054227.1:13077-31639 GCA_010110895.2 Picea sitchensis | reverse complement strand
TGTTTATGTTTCTGTCCCCAAGGGTTAGGTATTCAAGGGTTCTATAGACAAGGGTTTTCCCTGTGCTATAGCTCTCTGATATACGTGCGGGGTCCAACAGTAGTACTCGGCCCAATATCTCATGGCACTAACTAAGGAGGATAGACTGTACCCTTATCCATACTACCCGACTACCCAGGTACTAGAGAGTATCTTCCCAAGTGTTGTTCTCGGTGACACTATAGCAGTCAGGCAGTCGATCGGTTTATCTAAAGAGGGCTTCAGGTAATCTAGGTCGATCCTTACACATGTGTTGTCTGATGCGCTACCAATCAAAGGGGTACTAACAGGGGTTACAAGGGTGGCCAACATATGTTCTCTTAAGTACCACTTGTATTTCTTGCGTGTATGAGTTCCTCAACCGCGGGTTTATGCACGTAATGATAGATCTCTGTGGCTTAAAGACACCAGAATACGTCTATACCCTGAAAAAAAAATTAACCCACACTTTCTGCCAAGGAAAGTGCTCTGATACCACTTGTAATATAATAGATATAAAATGTATGCAGAACAGAAATAAAACACTAGTAATGGCAGAATAACAACAATATAACCAGAACATTCACCATAATAACACTGAAATGATATAAGAATAACAACAGAAATAACACTTTGAATCTGAAAGCAATGTTCACAGCCTTTTTCGAGAGGGAAACCTCCAGTTGAGAAGAGCTCTATTACAATAATATCCAAGCTAGGGTTCTCATACCCTCGAATCCTATTTATACTAAAAAGAAGCATCTAGAGGAAGATCCTTCTAGAAGCAGAATCTTCTATTAGGTCTTCGTACATCCACCTTATTCTATTTTATTGAAATGCCTTATTAATATTGATCTTTATTACATACGAATATATTGTTCTACCTATGTGTGAGTTAGGACCCTAACACGCATTGGGTTTCCACGTAAAAAAATATTGGTGTACTATGTATGTGTATAATTGTTCATTTGTTCATGGTTTATTTACTCTACACTTATTGGATGATAATTCTATATTGATCATAAATATAAATAACACTTGCATACCATGGTTAAAAGGATTAAAAAATCTCTATTACTGATTCAACCCCCCTCTTAGTAATCCAACAATTGGTATCAGAGCAGGTTCCTTTAGAAATCAATTTAACCACTGAAAGGTAGATCATGGAGAGAAACAATATGTATACAAATGAAATACCACAGTTTGATGGACATAAGTATGCATTTTGGAGGATAAGGATGAAAATACAAGGAGACTTAGTCTAAATAGAAGGAAACTCAATTGTAGATGGATACAAAGAACCAACAGTTCTGCCAACAAATGAACTTTTGAATGGTCTTTGTGATTCAATATATACCAAAGTTATACATTGTAGCTTCGTGAAAGAGATTTGGGACAAACTTCAAAATATTTATGAAGGATATTCAAAATTCAAAGAAACAAAGATTCAAACATATAGAGGTCAATTCAAACAACTAAAGATGAAGGAAGATGATAACATTATAGCTTAGTTCTTATGATTTGATGAAACAATGAATGAAATCATAGGATTGGGAGAAGAAATTGAAGAATATGTAATTGTTCAAAAGGTACTAAGATCTCTTACAATGATATTTGATCCTAAGATCTCAACACTAGAAGAAAGAGCAGATCTAGACTCAATATACATGGATGAACTACATGGAATATTCACAACCTATGAAATGATAAATGAACAGGAAAATCTAGGTATAAAAGAAGCAACAATCAAAGCATCCAAAAGGTCAAAGAAAAAGGGCAAGTAAAAAGAAAAAGAATATAGAAGTAGTAGTGACATCTCGAAAGACGATGAAGAAGTGGCCAACTTTGTCAGAATATTGAAAAAGGGAACCGACGACAGATATAAAGGTAAACTTCCATTGATTTGTTTTAATTGTGATGATATTGGTCATTTTTATAACAAATTTTCTCATAAGAAAAAGAAAAGAAATGATGAAGATGATTCAAATAGAAAACAAACATATAAAGAAAAAAGAACCAAAAAGAAAGTCTTCAAGAAAATTTTATGCACCAAAGAAGACAACTCCTCATAAGATGAAGATGAAGTCAGTGAAAGTGAGACATAAAGAGTTATATTCATGGAAATATAAGATTCCGATAAATAATACACCAAATAAGAATATGAAGATGAAGAAGTTGACTACTGAGAAGAACTATCGAATGCTATAGAAGTTATAAAAAAAGAAAAGTAGAAAAACAAGAAGCTCTAAGCAGAACTAGATAAGAAAGAAGACACTCAAGAACTAGAGCAGATCATCATGGAATTGAAGGTTCAAATAGAATAAGATAAAATAATTGAATAAGCACTTAGACAACAATTAGAATAAAGAGACAAAATCATTGGAATTTTGGAAGTAGATATTGTCACATTGAGAAATGATCTTCAAAAGAAAAATATGCAGAACAACTCAAAAGTTTTGGATGACATTATCAACATTCAAAGGCCTAATCATGACAAGTCCATACTTGGATACAATTAGATAGAAAAGGGATMAAGATCCAAAATGAAATATCAAGACACATATCCAATAATCTATGTAGAAATAGTCAGAGTGGATATGAAGTTCTACAAGGAAGATCACAGGGACACTCCTCCACCGAGAAGATTCAGATTTTAGAATCAACRWCAGTCAGAAGAAAACATGCCTTAGGAAGAAGAAGGATTCAAAATATATCCAAATCCCATGTATCAAACTATATTTTTTGGTTTATGTTACACATGCAATAATTTTGGACATAAAGATGTAAATTGTAGAGATAATAGAAGGAACATAAACAACTTTGAAAGTAATACACAAAATGGTTATCCAAGAAGTCCTAGTGAAACAAAAAGAAGAAGCTACAATAAGTTTGAATCATTGAGCACTGAAGTGGAATGTTACACGTGCAAAAAATTTGGACACATGGAAAAAGATTGTATAATGGCAATCCCTCCTAGGTAATCGCAGCATAATAAAAACAATCACAAACATGAACCCCATAAGAGAACATGGAGAAGAAAGAAGAATCAATATAGAAATGAAGAATGCACACTCGCTCTACAAGGTAAGCATAAGAAACGTGGTTGATATGTTGATAGTGGTTTCTCAAAGAACATGACAAGTGATGAAGACAAGTTTCTAACATTGAGAAAGGAAAGAGATGGATCAATATCCTTTGGAAATGACGACTCAGATAGAATCATTGGAAAGGGAAAAATCATAAGTGGAAACAAGGATACCAAGGTAGAAAATGTTTTACTAGTGGAAGATATGAAACATAATCTTCTAAGTGTAAGTCAAATGTGTGACCAAGGTCAAAAGCTTATGTTTGATTCACAAAAATGCGAGATAAGAAAAGCAGGTTTAGGAAAATTGGTTGCAACAACTGTAAGAACTTCAAGCAACATATATGTATTAAGTGAAATTGGAAATGAAAAGTGTTGTCTAGTGTTATAGGATATATAGTTATATGTGGACATTAACAGATCTCCCTAGATCCACCTAGATCTAGAACAAAATAGGACAAGAGATGATGCTTTCTCTAAGTTACAATCATTGAATTTGTCATTGAAGAGGAAATAAGTGACGTACCTTTATATATCGCTTCCTTATGTCTTTGTTGTCTCTACTTCGCTTTGGCAGCCTTGTGATATCAGATATACAACAACACAAATCGACCAAGGTGAAAGCAACAATAATACATTCAATGAAGAATTAGACATGTGATCAAGGAGTCATGTAATAAAATAAGAGTGATTTTATGGTAGAGGGACATGCCACTGTATTATATTAAAATGAAAGTAGAAGATACAACCAGACTGCCTTGATGTCGCAAGCTTCCTTTCTGTGGTCCTTCATTCCAACACACACTTGCTCCATTCTTTCATGAAGAATATCTGCTATGGCTTGATGGACAAATGGAGGCCTCAAGCATCAATTCGAATAGGATTCCTCACAGAATTCTGAATCTATTCTTTCATCAATTCTCTATTCAATATTTCTTAACCTCTTCCTTGAGAAACCTTTCATTACATAGGAGAAGGAGAGATGGTTAAAGGGATGGGGATGATCCCACTAAATATGAGAAGTTAGTAGTGTGCCAACCATGCGAATGCCAACTCATTTTCTAGAAGATCCTCTTCTAGATCCTCCATAACCTCTTCTCCCTTTTAAGATTTGAAACAGGTTCGCACCCTACTTATAGAGAAAACTACAAACATCTCACAATCCAAGTATGGAGTAGCCTATGAGAATCAGGGTTTCTCGCACCCTACAATACATGTAGCCTGTGAACTCATCTTAAAAATATGTTTTGTAGAAGAAGATACCAGTCACTTTTCTCAGGCAAAAGGTCCTTATGAGAGACTGAACACATAACTGTAGAGACATCACCAAACTGACMAAAATAATCTGTAACACTAGGGAAGGAAGATTAAGTTTGGCTATGGAACAGAAGAATGGGTCACATAAACTTCTATAACCTCATCAAAGTTAGCAAAAAGGAAGCAGTCAGAGAAATTCCCCAGATCACAAAGCCAACCAACACTTTATGCAAGCATTGTCAATGAGAAAAGAAAACAAAGACCAGGTTCAAATCAAAAGAATACTTAATGACAATACCACTAGAAATTGTGCATACTGATCTAGTTGGACCAAATAGAAAAAAGGTTTTAAAAGGTGAGAAATACTTTATGTTATTGGTTTATGATTATACAAGAATGACTACATTTTGTTTTCTCAGGAATAAGTTAGAATCATTTGAAAACTTCAAGGTATACAAGGAAATGGTTGAAAATGAAATGGATTCAAAAATCAAATGCTTGAGATATGATAATGGAGGAGAGTTTGCTTCAAAGGAATTTATGGATTTCTGTAGAAAGCAGGGTATAAAAAGGAAATTTACCATTGCTAGAACACCTCAATAGAATGGGGTCATCGAAAGAAAGAACAAGACAATACAAGAAATGGCTCAAACAATGTTAATGGATTCCAAGTTGATAATTGTTTTTTGGACACATGCAATGCATACAAAAATTCACATTCAAAATAGAGTAATTCTAAGGAACAATAGTGAAAAAAATCCTTATGAGCTATGGAAAGGAAGACCAACAAATGTGAAGCACTTCAAAGTCTTTAGAAGAAAATGCTACATCAAAAGATAAGATGGAAGGATGGGAAAGTTTGATTCTCGTGTAGACATAGGCGTACTTGTTGGTTACTCAAGTATAAGGAAAGCATACAAATGTTACAATCTAAGGCTCAACAAATTTGTGGAAAGCATCAATGTAATGATTGATGAGACAGGTGGATGAAAATTAAAGGAAGAAGAAAAAGAGTCAGTGGAACAGGTTTATGAAGAAGAATCAAATGATGAAGAAGCAAAAGAAGGGGAAGATGAAGAAGATTAAATAGAAGTAGAAGAGAAAGAACAACAAGTACCTACAAAGACTCCTAACAAACGAATACAAAAGAATCATCTGTCAGATCATATTATCGGAAACAAATATGCATAAGTTGAGACTAGAAGAAGAATTTGTTCACCAGAACAACTACACCTAGCACTCTTATCTTCGATTGCACCAAACATTTTTGAAGAAGCCAACAAGGATGAATTTTGGATAAAGGCCATGGATGAAAAAATGGATTATATATAGAATAATGACACTTGGGAATTGGTTCCAAGACCAAGGTACAAGAATGTAATTGACACAAAATGGGTCTTCAAAAATAAATTGAATGAAGATGGACATGTTACTAGGAACAAAGCTAGATTGGTATGTAAAGGATACACATAGGTTGAAGGTGTTGAATTTGAAGAGACATTTGCCTCAGTTTCCATAATAGAAACAATCATATTGATACTAGCTTATGCATGTTCAAAGAATGTTAAAGTGTATCATATGGACGTGAAATCAACTTTTCTGAATGGAGAACTAGAAGAAGAAGTCTACATTGAGAAACAAGAAGGATTTTAGTTATCAAAAAATGAAGATTATGTTTGCAGATTAAAGAAGGCCTTGTATGGTCTCAAATAGGCCCCCAGAGCATGTTATTCCATACAAGATAGACACTTACTAGTGCAGACCCCCCTTCTCTCCTCGGGGATGCATGACCTCTCAGTCAAGGATATTTAACTACCTGAGCTAGATTAGTTCCTCGAKACCTTACTGRCCTCACCCTAAATCAAACAAAGGTTCTTCTATAACCATAGGTGCAGGTCATATGACATCCATGGGMTCCTTCCTAAGCACTTTTMAAATTTTCATATTTCGAGCACTAGATCTTTTTCACTAGCCCTTGTCCACATATGACCTTGGGCTATGACCAGGGTTAAACCCTGACAGGTGCTTGGGAATTTGGTCTTCGACTTCTTTTGGTAACAGCTGCAACACTCTTCCATCTAACCTCGAACCACAAACTTGCCTGGGCATATCAATGACTCTCGTCTCTCCCACAACCAATGGTTGTGATCTATTCAAACTTCGACCTTCGGGAGTTCAGAGCGTATCAAATCCTTTTCCCCCAAAATTCCTTTCTGCCAAAACACACAAATATCTATTGCATGTCCTCCTGGATCCAATGGTCTAGATCAACTTTGGTCTTCATGATTTTGCAAAGGTTGCACCTCACTCCACATAAATCCCTCTGAGGCTCTATCTCTCGGAACTTCCAGATTACTATGACGTGTCCTTGCAGCAACCAACGACTATGATCCACTTTTCTCTTCATGACTTCGGTGATATCCACTCGCTAAACACTTGGAAACTTCCAAACCATGAAATTCTGAAGGACTCCCAGACTAACCACTGTGCAACTATCTCATATCTAACAGTCTAAACTGATTCCTCTCTCTCCTAGACAAATCTCGCTCGTTGATTCATGAAAATTCAAAGGGGCTCCTCCTTATTGAAGAATTTTCCCGCTATCTCTTCTGATCTTGTCCTTTATTTGATATTTTGGATCCTTAAAGGGTTTTCTTTGACACTTAGTTAGATTTTGGGTCCATGCATGCCTTGCAACAGATCTTCGCCTACACTTCTAAGAGAAATTTCTCGAACTACTCCTCCTGAGATTCTGAGTCAGAGACTTTGTCAATGCATTCCTTGTGGAAGATATGCACACTCTGCATACAAACTCCATGTTATCTCTCCTGAGCTCTGGATTGAACCAGACTCTATCAACACTCTCCTTGTAGACACTACACACTCCTTGTGTAAGCTCGTAGAAGAGAAACAATAGAAACTTATCTAATGTTTCACATATTCATACATTCAATGGGATAACTCATGCTTTCATCAGTGTAATCCATGCATTCATGGAAGCACAAAATAATCGATAACACAATGTAAACATAGAGCCTACCATTCACTCAGATAGACAATCAATAGTGACGCATGCATTTGGGTTAATATTTCTCTGTTATATTCATCTAAATCTACATGAGCAATAAAAACATTCAACAACTTATAAATAAATTTCAACAACAACAATACTCAACTAATTCCTAGATACCATCATGTTCAACACCTCTTCTTATACCAGAGGGCTCCTAGGGTTCCCTCTGGCTACCTCTCTTCTCAAAGTAAAAACTAACTTCCATTTAGGCACCGTTACATTAAAGTCTAAGAGTGAAACTCCCAGATCTCATGTGATCATTTCAACTTCTAAGCATTTTGATATTCTTTAATCATCCGCTCAAAAAGATTATAGGAAACGCCTATTTTTTCGGAATCTTARCAATAATTCAAAAGGCGAGCCGGGGCGCTCAGTTGTCTCTCCACGTGTGTTTTGTTGATGATGCTCCTACATCATAATCCTCTGGGAAAAAATTCATGGACTCRTGTCCATGAGCTCCTACACTGACTTTCCATGCTTCTAGATATTAGCTTCATTTACCCAACTGTCATCTTCTATTGGGTGTCCCTTCCACTTTACCAAATACTCAAAATAGGTCTTTCTCCTAGTCCTCTTACCAAKACTCTGATCAATGATATTCTCCATCTCTAGCTTCTCTTCTACATGCATCTAATCCTCCCACTGAATCTCTAGATGATCTTATGATATTTCCATGTCATATTCCATGTAAGGATACATGTCTGAAATGTTAAATATGGGTGTTATACCCACATCCTATGGTATGTCTATTTCCTAAGCACCGTTACCAAATTTTCTTAGGATCTTGCATGGTCCAATCTTCTTCAACTTCAGTTTGTTATATGTCCCCCTTGGGAATCTTTTCTTCCTCAAGTGTGATAAAACTTGATCTCCCACTTCAAATTGAAGTTCTCTTCTAGGTTGTTCAGCTTTGTGTTTATACTCTGCATTACTATTCTGCAACTGCTCCTTTATCTAAGTATGAAGCCTCTGCATTTCTACAACGAATTCTTCTGCTCCAACACTTCTGAATTCATTCTACTCCAAATCTCTCAATTTTGATAATCCTCTTGGATTCATTCTGTACACTATATAGAATGGAATATTTCCCGTACTTGTGTTCACTGAGTTATTGTATGGAAGCTCTGCTTATGACAGAATTTGATCCCACTGGCTATGATGTTCAGTGACCAAACTCCTCAATAAATCTTCTAAAATCTAATTTACCAACTTAGTCTATCCATCCATTTGAGGGTGATATGCTGACCTAAAAGACAGTTTTGTCCCCAACTTCTTCCATAATGTTCTCCAGAAATGACCAACGAATTTAGTGTCCCTACCTGAGACAATACTCCTGGGCAACCCATGAAGTGTTACAATGCAATGTGTGTTGCATCACTAGTCTTCTGGCATGTGATAAAGTGTGAAATATTTGGGAATCTATCAACCAAAACAAATATGGAATCACTTCCCCTTTGGGTTCTTGGAAATCCCAACACAAAATCCATTCTTATTTCATCCCAAGGTCTATCTGGAATAGGCAATGGATGATACAATCTAGTGTTCTATTTCTTTCCTTTTGCATACTGGCAAATTTTACATCTGTTTACAAACTTCTTCACCTCTTCTCTCATACCTGTCCAATAGAAAGAATTGTTCAAATGTGAAAACGTCTTGTCATGGCCAAAATTTCTTGCTAAACCTCCATTATGTTTTTCCTTCAACAGATTTTATTTCATTGAACACTTTGGTATGCACAACTGGCAACCTTTAAACATCAATCCATCTTGAATCATATACTCTATCCATTGAATTTTGTCTCTGAGCACAAGGTTCACACATGCCTCATATGCCTCTTTAAAATATGGATCATCACAATACATCTCCTTAAGGTTTTCAAACCCTAAGGTGTTCACTTGAAATTCCTGGAGAATCAGACATCTYCTGCTCAATGCATCAACAACTTTAATAGAATTAACATAAATATGTTTAATGACAAAAGTGAAATTTTKCATAAACTCTATCCACTTAGCATGTCTTTGATTTAAATTATCTTGTCTGGTTATGAATTGTAAAGCCTAATATCGCTATACAAAACAAATTCTTTTGGAACAAGATAGTGGCTCGATTTCTTCAAGGCTTGAATTATTGCATAAAATCCATTATCATATGTGGAGTATTTCTTCTTAGTGTCATTCCAAGTCTCACTGAAATATGTAACATGCCTATTATCTTCGCTCAAAACTGCTCCAATTGCAATTCCACTAGCATTACACCTTACTTGAAATGTCTTCCCAAAATTTGGCAAGACCAAAATCGGTTGTTCTGTTATCTTCTCCTTCAACATATTGAAACTTTTCTTAGCCTCTTATATCCACTTAAAAGACTTGTTCCTCTTCATCACTGTATCCAATATTGGTGCACAAATTCCATTGAAATTTCTAATGAACTTCCTATAGAAACTTGCTAATCCATGGAATCTTCTAACCTCAAATATGCTTCTTGGTGATGGCCATTATTTGATTTCTCTCACCTTTTCTAGATCCATCTTCAATTCATTTGAAGAGATCAAAAAACCCAAATAAACAAGTTCTGTCTTCATAAAAGAGGACTTCTTCAGATTTATAAACAACTTCTTCTACTGCAGTCTTCTCATCACTAATGTCAGATGTCTCAAATTCTCTTCTTCAGTTTTACTGAAGACTAATATATCATCCATATATACAATCACAAACTTACTTGTGAAATGTTTCAATACCTCATTCATCAATCTCATGAAAGTACTTGGGGAATTTATTAAGCAAAATGGCATAACAGGCCACTCATACAACCCTTCATTTGTCTTGAAGGATGTTTTCCATTCATCACCTTCTCTCATCCTTGTCTGGTGATATCCACTTTTTAAATCAATATTTGATTTTTTTTTCTCCACTTAAACAATCCATTAAGTCATCCATTCTTGGCAGTGGAAATATATACCTAATGGTGATCTTGTTTATGGTTCTTGAGTCTATAAACATTCTCCATCCTCGATCCTTTTTTGGACTCAACACAATTGGTACTACACATGGACTTGATCTTTCTCTAACCAAACCCTTGTCTAATAAATCCTGGACTTATCTCTTTACCTCCTCATTCTCTTGAGGTGTCAATCTATATGTTGCCTTGTTTGAAAGATTTGCTCCTGGTATTAGATCAATGTGATGGTTGCTACTTCTGATGGGTGGCAATGAATTTTGTAACTCATCCACTACTATGTCAACAAAATTCTCCAACAACTCTTGAACTTCCTTGGGAAAATCATCCATAGAAGTACTTGTAAGGAAAAATCTGGTTTTCCTCACCACAACAACCTGCATCTCCTATTCCTTCTTAACTTCATTAAGGAGTTCTTTCCTGCTCATGAGAAGTATACATGTGATGCCTTTTTCCTTTACTTTCTTCTCTTCTATTGGTAGCAACATGTGTGTCCTAGCATTATTCTCCAAAGTATAAGTATTTTTTCTCTCATCATGAATGACATTCCTATCAAACTTCCATGTTCTCCCCAACAAAACATGACATACACCCATGGGAATTACATCACACAAAATCTCATCTCTATATCCTCCTATTTTAAGCTAAACGAGGCATTGTTTAGTGACCATTACTTGGTGACATTTTTGCAACCATGAGACTTTATATGGATTTGAATGTGCAGTGGTCTCCAACTCCAATTTCTCCACCATCTATGTGGATACTAAGTTATCAATGCTCCCACTATCAATTATCACTTTGCATACTCTATATTTAGTATTGCAAGAAGTTTTGAACAAACTGTTACTCTGCATTGGATTTTCAACCTCTGGCTCTGGTTTCAAGAGAACCTTCTTCAACATTAGGGATATTCCATCTTCTACACCTTCTGCTTCAAAATTAATCTTTTGTGCTTCCAAAATGTGAGCTTCACCTCCTTCTTTATTTTTATCAGGACATTCCCAAGACATGTGTCCTCTCTTTCCACAAGCATATAACCTTACCTCTCCTCCTCTACCTCTTCCTCTTCCTCTAGGAAAATAATTTCTTCCACCACTCTATCTCCCTCAGGAACTTCCTCCTCTTTTTGAGTGACTATGTGATTTTTCAGTGTCACTGTTGGGATTTTGTGCCTTGTCCTAGGAAATTCCCTTACCTCTGTTTGTAATTCTTTCTCCGCCTCACTGGATCTGTTTCTTGGCCAAATTCTCTTTTTCCTTCAGTGCCATATGATAAGAATCCTCCATTGTCCTCACTGTCATGATGATGATTTCATCCTGAATCTCATACCTCAGGACATTTATATACCTGACAAATTTCTCATCATATTTCTCCTTCTGTCTAGTCCTGATGTTCAGCCTGTAAAAATCCTATGTGTATTCTTTCACTGTCATTCCCTTCTATCTTAGGTTCTGCAATTTCCTGGATAGATTTATCTGATAAACTTTGGGTATGAACTTAGCCTTCAACTTGGCTACCATTTTGTCCCAACTCTTAATATTTTTCTTACCTCTTCTTTGCACTTCATTTCCTTTTAATCTGGTGACAACATGTATCACCTTCTTCTGCTCATCGACATCTTCATATTCAAAATATTTATCCATTGCTCATATCCAATCAAGTAATTCTTCAACATCTAGATTTCCTTCATGCATTTTGATGTCTATCTTTTCTCTAGATCCCAATTTGACAACCTCTCTCAACAAGCATTCCTCAGAAGCATATTCCCCTATAGCTTCTTCAACCTCTATTTCTTCACTTTCTACATCACCAACATCTCCAGCATCAAGTGCTCTCCTTTGCGTTATCTCCATCATATCCAACCTTGCACAAATTTCTCTCATTTCTCTTTTTGCAACTTGATTTTCTACATGCGGCTCTATACATGTTGGTTGGTTATATTAGTTATACCTTTCACATGATTTTACCCAGGTTTAGATCTACTGGGGATCCAACAAAGCCTCTAATGCTATTGGCCCTCCTGGTAAACTAGAAGGCAATGCAGTGCACAGAGTGCACTGCGCAGTCTCACCCAAGATAGTCATAATGGGTGACTATAATCCTGCGTGCAGTACCTTCTGCGCGGTAGATTTTCCTGCATAGTGTCCTCCAACTATTCCTTCATGGGATTCTTCCAATATCCTAGGCCTTTTGTATTCTAACATGCACCTTCGCAAGATGTTTTCTGCCCTCATTTTATATAAGTGTCATGTGATCAGTTGGTAGTCAGTTGCTCTGACAACTAGATTCTTCCTCTGTGCGGTGTTAAGTTCCTGTGGTGCAGTCCCTGTACTTAAATACTCAATAATGTCAGCAAATAATCATCCATGACCTAGATTGAAAATAACTTCACCTCAGGGAAGGTATCCTCTAAGTTTGTAGGCTCCTCTCCATTGGTGACCCTTAACAAGTGATTAGGTCCCGTGTTCAGCTTCCCTGGTTTAACTATGACTTCAAAGTCAAATTCTTGAAACAACAATAACCATCGACAGATTCTGCCCCCCAACACTAGCTTGTTGATTAGGTACTTAAGGGCTGAATGATCTTTGAACATATTAAAATGTTTTCCAAGTAGGTAATGCCTAAAATTTTGATGTGCATACACCGTTTCCAGACCTTCTCGCTCTGTAGTGTTGTAATTCTTCTCAGATTCTGACAATTTTATGCTTGAAAATTCTATGGGATGGTCCAAATCCCCTGCTCCTGGTTGTGCCATAATAACTCACTAGGCTATGGATGATGCATCTACATGCACATGGAATGTCTTCTCCCAATATGGAAAGACTAATATGGGTGGTGTGATCATCTTCTCCTTTAGGGTGTCCAACCCTTGCTGACAGTTATCATTCCACTAGAATTTAGTATCCTTCTTGAGCAATTTCTCCATTGGCATAATGATCTGTGCATACCCCTTTATAAATTTTTTGTAATATCATGTATGTCCCAATGTGGCCCGCATTTGGAGAATTGATTTGTGGTGGTAAATTCACAATTACTACAATCTTTGTAGGATCCATGATAAAACCTTGCCTACATACTATGTGACCCAATATAATTCTGAATGGTGTTCCAAATATAAATTTATTAATGTTCAAGGATATTTGGCATTGCTTTCATCTTTCTAACATCATCCTCAAAACATCTACATGATATTTCAATAGTATTTACACTGTCCAATCATCCAAATATACCTCTATAAACTGATGGATGAATTCTTTGAAGGCAACAATGACTACTCTAGAAAATATTGTTGGTGCATTCTTCAGTCCAAAAGGCATGACTGTGTATTGGTAGGATCCCCATTCTGTCGCAAAGGTAGTCTTATACAGATATTCTGGTGCTATCTTGATTTGGTGGCAGCTTGAGAATCCATCAATGAATGAGTATGCTTCCTGACCTCCCACATTTTCTAGGACTTCATCTGTAAAGGGTGTAGGGGAGGGGTCATGTGGACAAGAATCATTGAGCTTTCTCATATCTATATAGATTCTTATGCCTCCTTGATTTTTCTCCTGAACTACCATGGGGCTTATCTATTCTGATTCTTCTACTAGTTCTTTGATTCTTGCTTCCAACATTTTATCAATTTATGCTCTTACTTTCTGCTTGTATATGGGGTTCAATCTGTAAGGCCTCTGTCTGACAGGTATTGCCTACGGTTTGAGAGGGATATTCATATATACAAGTTCTCCTACAATACCTTTCATTTCTGTGAAGGTCGTTGGGAATAGGTCACTATACTCGCACAGTAAATCTGTTATCCTTTCCACTGTTTGCTCATCCCAGTAGTATCCAATGTTGTCCATTTTGGGATTCTCAACTGTCCCAATGTTCAATTTATTTACCTTGATTGACACAACAATTAATTATGATTCTAGAGGTGGACCTTCCAATTCTCATTCTCCTTCAACTTCCTCAATTTAAATATCATGCGGATCGTCTTCATCTGGTACTTCTTCCTACACATGGTAGCATGAAAATAGTTATTTCACTGTCTGTTTGTTCTGATGTTGTTCTTATGTTATGAGTTCAACTTCTGGGTCCTTAATGAATATCACCCCTCTTATTTGTTTAAATGTTGCATCTATATTGGGGTTCTCATTCTCAAATGAGAAAGTGACTGTAAAGTTCTGCTAATTGACATGAAGGATTCTGACAGTACTTTCCATCTAAGTGGTTCCTAAATGGGTTCCTCATCGTATACCGGTTTGCTTGGATGCCCTCTAATGTGTGTACAAAATGATGGAATTATTCCTCTAGAGGTGTCATTTTCCACAACACTCAACACTTCTCCAAGTGTTCTACGTTGCTTGTCCATCATATTTACAACTGTTGGTTTAGCCTTCATTGTTCCAGCATGAAACCCTAGTGTGTAGTAACCACTTACATTGATATCAATCCTTGATTTTTTATTTATGTGTACCCCACCATATTACAAGTGTAGCCTTAAGTGTGATGTCGAGAAATAACATTATATGGTTGTCTAATACTTCCTCCTCATATCTCTTTAGGAATTCTTCGAAGTCGTTGATTCCATGGAAACTTGGAGGGTCTCTGATTTCTATCCCAACCCACCTTCTTGTAGTTCCTCTGTGCAGTTCCTCATCTGTATACCAGTTTGCTTGGATGCCCTCTAATGTGTGTACAAAATGATGGGGCCATTCCTCTAGGGGTGTCATTTTCCAAAACACTCTACACTTCTCCAAGTGTTCTTCTGGTGCCCCCTGTCCATCATATTTCTGCTGCTGGTTGCTTCATTGTTCAACGCCAAACCTAATGTGTAGTAACCACTTACATTGATATCAATCCTTGATTTTTTATTTATGTGTGCCCCACCATATTACAAGTGTAGCCTTAAGTGTGATGTCGAGAAATAACAATATATGGTTGTCTAATACTTCCTCCTCATATCTCTTTAGGAATTCTTCGAAGTCGTTGATTCCATGGAAACTTGGAGGTTCTCTGATTTCTATCCCAACCCACCTTACTGCACGGTCTATTCATGTGCATCTTTTGGTTGAGACCTCATGTAGGCGCTGCTTCCAATTCTCCAAAACTATATCTAATTCAGAAGCACATGACATGATACTTCTCCAACTAAGTAAACCATTGGTTGTTGGATTAATGTAATCTTCGATGTGCACGGTGGTTCGATACAACTAGTTAATTTCTTCCAGATCTAAACATGCTGGTTCCAAAAATATTTCATCTTCAGATGGATCTAGGGGCACGATAACCCTGTATTCTACTGAATCAAATTTCATATTCATGGTCTTCAGGTTTATTATTGCCTGATTTTCAAATGCCCAATCCAATCCCAATAATGCTGGATATGGTGTATTTCCATCCACAATTTCGATCACTTCAAAGTCTGCCTTAGTGTGCACTCCATCCAGATCTACTGTCACTCCTTGTAGCCTCCCTATTGGTAGAACTTTGTGTTGGTTTGCTAACTTCAGTTGGATTAGTGATTATCCTAAGGTAGGTTCTCCCATGCATTACCATGTCTTTTTGGGTAATACATTCACTTCAGATCCCGGATCTAATATCACATCACCCATTTTAAAATCTCCAATGTTGGAATTCAATCTAAACTCTCTACTGGTTCTCCTTCTGGAATGGAGGTGATTGATTGTCCTCTGTTCTAACTTTCCCTTAGAGTTTGTGGTACATCTATCTAATATATTCTGTAATATTATAACAGATGATGGATCCTTAAATAATTGAATACATGATTGCAAGAAAGTTTTAATACAACTTACTTGGTTTCCTGGGTGGACTTCACTGGTATGGTCCAATGCTGGCGACATTTCATATTTTGGGACGTCTTGGGTATGTTGCGCAATAGATGTAGACACAACATTGTGCTTGAGAAATTCTTGTCTAGCCTCTTTAAAGGTCTCCTTCTCCTTTTCTGCATCAAAGCACTTGGGTGGCTCGGTATTCTTCTTAATCCACTAGTGTTGTACTGGTTCCTGTTTAGGCACATCATCTCTTGTTTTAGCACCTCCACGCATCACTATGTTGATGTTCCTTCCATCTTCTCTATCTTCTGTAGAAATCCACTGTATGTTCTGATTGTTCTGATTCCGTGTAATCCTTTGTATCGTGATCTGCTGTGCGAAAATACATGCATGTCACAGGTGGTAGTGGACATTCTCTTGCATAGTGCCATGGTTGTTGAACATTATGGCACACTACTAGACCTCTTCCACATCCACAACTTCCTCTTCCTCATCCTCTTAATCTGTACCCAACACGATATCTGTGTGGTGTATTGTATTGAGGTACTTGATTATACTACGCAGGGTTATACTACGGATGCACAGTGTTATATTGCAGCTGTGCATTGTTATACTGTTGTGACACAATATTATACTATAGTGGTGCCTGATTAAATTATGGTGCAAATTTCCCTGTCATTATTTCAGCTTGCACCCTATATGTATATGACGTCCTTTCCCTCATCAGATCCATTGTTTTATAGTCTTTTTCATCATTCCCTGTTGACTTGCAAAAATTGTAGTATGCATTCTTTGGTACTGTTTGGTATTTTTGCATCATAGGACAATGATATGGATCATGCCCGTGTGTCTTGCAAATTTCACACCAAGGTCATCCTGTTGGCAATGGATTTGGCATCCCTGTTGCCATATATTGCATGAATGTTGGACATTCATTCTTATGGTGCCCTTATGTTCGGCATGTGGTACAACAAACAACTTCTCGCTTTTCCTTGCCCTTATTCTAATTGATTTGAAAGGTAAGATTCTTTAGATCCTCCTTCAACTCCTCTATAGCTGGATCTATCTTGTGGTATTGATTCTCCTCCATTTGCAAGGATGCTTGCAGAGCCTCTACTTGAGATTGGAATTTCTGTTGTTTGAGTGGGTATTTCAGGTGTGGTAACAGAGAATTCACAAACAGATGCCTATGTTGCATGTCAATCATGGCATACCTTGATTTCCCTTTCAAACATTTAAATGGTTGGTCGATTTCCCAAATAGATTCTCCTGGTTTTTGTCGAATTTATATCATCTTGTTCATGTATTGATCCTCTGAGCTTGGCTTCTGGAACTCATTAATCAATAATTTATTGACGTCTATTAGTGTCCTTGTCATCCTCGGTGCACTGTTTACATCTAGACTCATGTACCAGTCTAGTGCACGGTCTCTTAGCATGATAGATAGTTGTGCAAGTTTAATGTCTTCATCAGTGATATGTTTTGGTTCCTAGATCTTTTCACAAATAAACAAGTGTTTCTCAAGGTATTCTGCTACCTCTCCTTGAAATTCTAGTAACTGAATGGTGTGATCATGTCCTACCATCCTGAATGTTGAACTAATACCTCCACACAATGTAGATACTTGAATAATGCTTCCTAAACTGGCTCCCCCAGTTGTTGTTCCTTGTGTAGATGTATTTCCTACTGTCTTCCTTCTCCTAAAATTCGATTGTCTAAAGGGTGGTGTTCTTATTGGTGTGTTAGTCGCACATGGGTTTATAGGTTCCACACTGACATTAATATGGATAGGATTTCCGCCTTGTATTCCCACTCTTGGACCTCTCGTTTTCCTCTCATATGTTGCATGTAGGATTTCCTCAATATGCTCCATAGCCCAAAGATCCTCTACCTCCTCTTCATCACTTGCAAAGCCTTCCCTCGTGGCTATGACTCTCTTCTTGGTGTTCACCTTGTATTGGTAGGGTACTCCACTATGTGTCCTTTCAACTGTCACCATGATCCACTTGATCTGGTCGTCGTCCATCATGATTGGGTCCAAGGCTTCCTCCTTCTTTCTTTATCTCCTCCTCCTTCCATTTCTTCATTTTTTGTCAGTGCTTCCCCCCTTCCCCCATGCACGCAAGGAAGTTTAGCTATCTGACTCCATTGTCATTACACCTTTGTTATAGAGAAATATCTTAATAGAAGTATACAACAATCTAATATACCTTCCTCAAGGGCCGTGTAGAAACTCTTGATATGCTACGCTGTATGAATTTGCGGTATCTACTACAAATTATGTTATAAATCCTACTACAATAATGTCAAGCCAAAAATCTACTACATAGGTGAATTTTTTATTCACCTGTTGTAACTGCACGATCTGAACTGAGTTCCTCTCTAACTATC
>SNQJ01S0054227.1:0-10546 GCA_010110895.2 Picea sitchensis | reverse complement strand
GATGCAAAAGGGGGCGATATCCCGCGATCTCCACTTCACTTGGTGCTCTGTCTTTGAACAGCCTGTCGAAGCCCCAAAATTGGTCAAACATGACCATCATTTCCAAATTACCTAGTAGAGGGCCAACATTGGTGTCTTTAAATTAGAAGTTGGACCAGACAAGAAGTCAGGATATAATGGAGTCCCAAAAAAAATGATGAAAAAATAGCTAGAGAAAGAGAAACCAATTTCTGATGTAATCACTTCTTAATACTCTATGTTTAAAATGGAAGCACAAGTGGGCATATAAACTTACCAATGTGATATTAATGTTGTTAAGTTGAATCTATTGAAAATAATTAAAAAGTACCTAGGCAAGTGTTTCTTATCACCTAGGCACCTAGGGGGTGGGAAAATGTCTAATGTGGACCCTAGTCATTTAATTCATGTGATATGAATTAAAAGTGAATTTATGACTTAAGTTAAGGGGGTGAGTGAATAGACATTACATCTCAGCCACTCATCTAATTCAATATTGACCATTGGATTAAGAAACCCTTCAACTTCCCTCATTGAGTCGGTTAGGGTAAGGAGGTGCCCCCCATTTGCATTATTCTTCATGATTTTTTTAGAGAAAGAGAGAGAGAGAAGTCAAGAAGGAGAAGAGAGGAAGTTTGTTGAGCATTGGCATGCATTCCAAGGAAAAGGTACAACATGAAAATCGAGGAAGAGGGTAAAACCAACAAAGGGTCGTACAATACGAATTTTGGACATGTCGTACAATAGAGAAAAGTACACTACATACAACAGAGGAGGTTCATGCATTTCGAGGTATATTGGCACAAAAATCAATGCACATTTAATGTTGGAAATTCCATACAAAAAGCCCATAATTTGTGGCATGAGTTTCTAGAGAGTCCGTACACCATTAAATGTTGTGAAAACTGTCTTGTGGTACATATTTCTTGCACATAAATTAAGGAGAAGAATTTGAGACTATCTAGGAGGATATTTGGCTCATCTTCTGAGACAAGTTTGTGTAAACATTTTCTTTAAATATTTCCACTGTAACAAAATAATTTCTCTGAGCTCTAAAAATAAAAATAAAAACCCCTCTCTCACTAGTTTTCCCCTTGTGGGGTTTTCCAGGGTCAATGTTAGACCAAAAATATCTGTGTCTTTAATTTCTGAGTTAGTGTGTTGTTGATAGAATTATTTATTTCTGCATTTAATGTTGTTCAGTTCATTTATGAGAATTGTTTATATCCTGAGAAATGGATGATGTTATAAAACTGGGGTTTTCAGAATTAAACTATGATTAGTCTTAATGAGACTTGAAACTGGGTGGGGTCTGAAAAGTTTACATGGTATCAGAGCTGAGTTGAAGAGGAATGCATAATTAAATCATCCATACAAAGAGTGGGACAAAAGTTACTTAACCAGACATAATTTTGGAATTTTTTATTTTAGCAAAGAAGGGTCAATGTATACATGTTTAAGAGTTGAAAACACACTTGATGGGGCAGTAAATTTTGGTGCTTGGAAGGAGAGAATGATTTTTCTTCTGCAAGAGAGTGAGTTATGGGGCATTGTTGAGAACTCCACAACAAACCCAGTAACAATACCTATAGATTATACACTTCCGGAAGCATATACCAAGAAGAGTATCAAGGCTAAAAGATTCATCCTTGATGCCATCAAGGACCATTTTATTTCACATGTGATAGGGAAGAAAAAATCTTATGAGATGCAGGAGTCCCTGACAAAGTTGTATCAAAGTACAAATGAAAAACAAAATATGGTTTTGAGATAAAAACTAAAAAGCATTAGAATGACCAAGGATGAAAATGTGGTCACATATCTTACCAGGATGACATAAGTAAGATATGAACTTGGTGATGTTAGGGAGGCCATTGTTGAAAGTGAACTTGTGAGGACAACATTGAATTGGGTGACCAAACAATGGGCTATTTTTGTTGAGGGAATTGTGGCAAGGGAGAATCTTCCCAAGTGGGAATGTCTTTGGGAGGACTTTCTTCAGGAGGAAACCCAGAGAGGGTATGTGCATGGTAGTTCATCTACTGGTAATGATGAGGAAAATGTGGCTCTTGCTGCTAACAAAAAAAAGAAGTTAAAAAAGGATCCTAAGGTAGGGAACAAGCCGAAGGGTGAAGGAAAGAAGGACATGAGCAAATTCAAGTGCTTTGCATGTCACAAGTTTGGGCACGTTGCAGGGAAATATCCTAATAAGAAGAAGAAACAGATTGTACCTTCAGCATAGGTGGAATATTTTTCCACCAAGTTCAACAAGGAGTTTTCCTTATTGGTGTGTCTATCCACTAGAGCCACACATTCCATTGTTTGGTATATTGATAGTGGTTCCTCCCTCCATATGACAGGTGTTTGTGAGAATTTGACATATCTTACATAGATTGGTGATATTGAGGTAGTGCTTGGAGATGACTGGGTGGTCAAGGCAGTTGGTAGTAGGGAAATATCATTTCAAAGGGAGTATCAAACTCCCATGTTGTTGAGATATGTACTATATTTTCCTGGCTTGAATAAGAACTTGATTTCAGTTTCTATTATTGAGGAGAGGGGGTATGAGGTGTTATTCTATGATGGAAATGCACTCCTATTTCCCAAGGGGTTCAGTATCACTTCGACCAAAGTGATTGGGAATCGACATGAGAAGTTGTGCATGCTCATGTTTCAGTGAGCTAGTGCATTATATCATACTACCAACAACAATGATATTTTTGAGCTATGACATAGGAGGATGACCCATTTTCATCATGGGGCTATGAGGATAAGGGATATTGTGACTGGAGTGATAAAGTTCAATACAGAGCACCAGGAGTTGTGCACAAGGTGTGCTTTGGGAAAATACACCAAGACTGCTTTTCCAAGCAATGAAAATAGAGAAACAAGTATGCTTGATTTGATTCATTCTAATGTATGTGGTCCTACGTATTCTATATCATTGAGTGGTTGTTTGTACTATGTCATATTTATTGATGAGCTATCTCAGAAGTATTGGATTTTCTTCATGAACACCAATGGATAGGTCTTCAATCAGTTCGAATAGTTCAAAGCTCTTGTGGAGAATCAAAATGGGAGGAAAATCAAAGTACTGAAGACAGATAATAGGGGTGAGTATAACTCCAAGGATTTTAATGAATTTTGTGCAGGAGAGGGCATCAAGAGGGAGTTGACTATTCCTCACAACCCACAACAGAATGGGGTTGTTGATAGGAAGAATAAGGCCATAGTTGGGAATGTGAGAGCCATGTTGCATGACCATGGGCTGCCACTCTTTCTTTGGGCTGAGGCATGTTACACTGTAGTTTATCTGTAGAATATGAGTCCACACAGAGCATTGGGGGATAGGTATCTCGAGGAGGATTTCTCTGGGGAGAAGCCCGAGGTTGGGAACTTTAGGATTTTTGGGTGCCTTACAAATTCACATGTCCATTTTGATAAGAGGACAAAGCTAGAGCCCATGGCAGAAAAGGGGATTTTTGTTGGGTATAATGAGACTTCAAAGGATTTTTGCATATACATCCCTTCGTTGAGGAAGACAGTTGTGAGAAGGGATGTGATATTTGAGGAGGATATAGCCTTTAGGAAGTTATGAGGGACTTAGAAGGGTGAGAAATTATCACCTCAGATTCAGATGAGTCCACAACAGACTTCAGTGACACAAAGTTTAGGTCCACTAGTTTCTGTGATGAATGGTCCATAGGGCACATAGCCACATATGTCAGGATCACAGGTTACTGTTCCTCATATTTCATGATCTTATGCTCCATATTCTACTTCAAGTTCACAGTCTTCAGGTGATGGGGTTGAGAAAGAGGAGTCCCCTCCAAGGGACACTACTTCAGAGAGGAGGAAGCCCAAGTAGCTTCAAGACACTTTGAAGGAGGAACAAGGTTCTGTCGGGAATCTGAGGTAGACTGTGAGGTAGAGTAAACCTCCTGAGATATTTTGCAGCTATCTTGCAATGGTGAGAAACATCAGGGAGTCTGAGCCTTCCACTTTTGAGGAGGTTGTTGGTAAAAAGGTTAGGAGAGATTCCATGATGGAAGAGTACAATACCATCATGAAGAATGATGTTTAAGAAGTTGTTCCTAGACCTGAGGGGAAGTCAGTTGTGACTTCTAGGTGGTTCTATAAACTCAAATATGTTGTAGATGGAAGAATTGAGAAGTACAAATATCATTTTGTGGCTAGGGGGTTCTCACAGGCTGAGGGAGTTGATTATGATGAGACCTTCACTGCGATTTCTAGATATAACTTGATCAGGGAAATGATCTCTATTGCAACAGAGATGGGTTGGAAGATCCATCAGATGGATGTGAAGACTGCATTTATGAATGGTCTCATATAGGAGGAGGTGTACATAGATAATCCATTGGGATTTGAGGTGCATGGGAGAGAGTATCATGTGTGTAGACTGAAGAAGGAATTGTATGGGCTGAAACAAGCTCCCAGAGATTGGTATTCTAAGATTGATGCCTACTTGTAGTAGTTGGGATTTGAGAAGAGTGAGGTGGATCCAAACCTACACTTCATTGTGGTTGGAGAGGATCCTCTCATACTCTTGCTATATGTTGATGATATTTTCATTACAGGGGTTGAGAGACTCATTACTAGCTACAAGGAGAGCCTTGCTTCAGAATTCAAGATGAAAGATATTGGACCAATGCATTATTTTTTGGAGTTGGAGGTTTGGCAGGAGCCTGGACACATATTTGTGGGATAGGGGAAGTATGATTTTGACATTTTGAGGAGATTCTAGATGGAGGATTGTAGGCCCGTGTCCACACCCATGATTAACAACTGAAAGAATCTCAATGCTTCTGAGTCACAGTTGTTTTTTCCCACATTATATCATCAGTGGAGTAGTTCATTGATGTATTTGGTCAACACCAGACTAGATATTTGTTTTTCTTTCAACACTCTTAGTTAGTTTATGGTCGAGCTTAGGAGAGTGCATTGGGTGGCAGAAAAACATGTGATCATGTATCTTTGTGGTACAATGGATTATGGCCTGGACTATCTGAGAGGGGATGGAGTTCAATTGGTGGGCTATACTGATTCATATTGGGCAAGATGTGTCAGTGAAAAAAAAACACTTCAGGTGTCTATTTTGGATTGGGCTCAACAATGGTGTCTTGGTTCAGTCAGAAGTAGAAGTTAGTGGTTTTGAGTTCTGCAAAGGCTAAGTATATGGCTGTCAGTAAGGATATGTGTGAGGCCATTTGGATTTGCAAGTTGATGGTGGGATTATTTTGTGTGTAGTGGAGACCAATTGTGATTTACTATGACAATTAGAGTTGTATAAAAATCTTTGAGAATACATTTTTTCATGATAGGTCTAAGMACATTGATATTTGATATCACTTCATCTGAGATTATGTTTAGAGAGGAGAATTTGAGCTACCATATATATCCATAGATGAGCATGTTGTTGACATAATCACAAAATATTTGGGGAAAGGGAAGTTTTCACCTTTCAGAGATAAGMTTGGGGTGGTGAGTAACACCTTCCTCGATAAGAGGGAGTGTTCAAAATAATTAAAAAGTACCTAGGAAAGTGTTTCTCATCACCTAGGCACCTAGGAGGTGGGAAAATGTCTAATGTGGATCCTAGTTATTTAATTCATGTGATATGAATTAAAAGTGACTTTATGACTTAAGTGAAGGGGGTGAGTGAATAGACATCACATCTCAACCACCCATCTAATTCAATCTTGACCATTATATTAAGAAACCATTCAAATTCCCTCATTGATTCAGTTAGGGTAAGGAGGCACCCCCCATTTGTATTATTCTTCATGAGTTTTGAAGAGCAAGAGAGAGAGAGAGATAAAGAGAGAAGTCGAGCAGGAGAAGAGAGGATTTTTTCTGAGCATTGGCATGCTTTCCAAAACAAAGGTACATCACATAAATTGAGGTAGAGGGTACAACTAGAAAAGGGCCGTACAACATGGATTTTGGATAGGTCGTACAATAGAGAAAAGTACAGTCCATACAACAGAGAAGTGCATGCATTTCAAGTCAAGTTGGCACATAAATCAATTTAATGCTAGAAATTATGTACAACACACCCAAAATTTGTGGCACAAGTTTCTAGATAGCATGTAAAACATTAAATGCTGTGAAATCCATACTGTGGTACAGATTTCTTGCATAGAAATAGAGGAGCATAATTTTGGAATGTTCAGGAGGAGATTTGTCTCACATTTTGAGATAAGTTTGTGTAAATTTTTGCTGTGAATATTTGTGCTGTAACAGAAGAATTTCTATGAACTTTGAAAATAATAAAAAGGTCCTCTCTCACTRGTTGTCCCCTTGCGGGTTTTTCCAAGGTCATTATTAGACCAAAAATATATGTCTTTAATTTCTGASTTAGTGTGCTGCTAATATAATTATTTATTTCTACATTTAATGTTGTTCAGAATCCTCATGTTTCATTTTTGAGAATTGTTTATATGCTGAGAAATTGCAGCTATTATAAAACTGAGACTTGAAATTGGGCGGGGTCTGAAAATTTTACAGAATTAATGGTTGCAAAAATTAGAGGTTTATTCTAGTATCCATAACATAGGATAGGAGAAAAATATTTGATTTTCTCGACTTAAACTAGAGGGTTACCACCTAAGTGGGAAGTGGAGCATGAGATGTAGTTATTTTCTGATTCCCCATTTCCAAATATTGGGATCTATGAAGAGTCCATTCTGGAAGTAGATTAAGTGAATAAATAGTTGTAGTAGTTACTGGAGTAGGGAGTAATTTGACCAATCACCTCACCTTGTGGGTCACCTATCATCATAGTATCCATGAAGGATGGGACTTGGTGAATGTGTATTGACTACATAGATTTTAAAAAGATCTCCCTCAATAATTGTTACCCTCTACCTAAGATCGATGATTTGTTAGATCAGTTGCAACATGCCAAGTACTTTACCAAGTTGTACCTCAAATCAATATACCACTAGGTATGTGTTAAACAAGAAGACACCTGAAACACCTTCATTTTAGTTATGCAATGCAACAACTACATTTATGCCTTTGATGAATGATGTATTGAAACCCTTTCTATATTCATTTGTGATAGTGTGCATAGACGATATATTGGTTTATATATCTACCTAGGAAGAGAACATATCACATCTCACACATGTGTTAGAGACTCTGAAAAAGGATCAACTATTGTCTAACCTTGAAAATGTGAGTTTTCTTAGTAGTCATTGTTGTATTTTGGGTATGTGATTGATGGAAGTAAACTCAATATAGATTCACAAAGATGAAGTTTTTCCTCTAGTGGTCAATCCTACTAATGTCACTAAAGTTAGGATATTTGTTGGGGAAGAGAGATACCTACGAAAATTTATACCATACTTTTCAGTTGTAGTTGCACCACTTCATTTCATAACATCTGGTGGTAACATTTTCCAGTGCAGGAAGAATCAACAAAAAGATTTCAATAAGCTGAAATGGAATATTAGTCAAGCACATGTTCTTGCATTACCTAATTTACAGAAATCTTTCGAAGTAGAGATGGATGTAAGTGGATATGTTGTGGGGGAGGTATTGATGCAAGGAGGTAAGATGGTATGTTGGAACCTTGGGTTCCTTGGTAAACCTCACCTTGTTGGATTAAGGGAGTTGATCTTTCTTGGGTTCGACCACTGACTAAATTTATCATTGATTGTGTCCACTTTGGATTCTAGATCCACCTTTCATGGATAATTATAATCAATGTGATCTCATGGTTTTTAAGTTTGGTCCATATCCAAACTTATTTATACATGATCCTATTGGATCAGTCTATCGTTGGGAGAGATCACAATACCATTCATGCTCTTATGAAGCGTGCTTGCTATGATTTAGTGAAACAATATCTTTAGACACCACCACTGACATTGGAATCTCATTTTATCACTTATGTTGTCACTTACCTATTCCAACACGGTATCAATGTTGTTGGGTTCATGACCGATGGTTTTGTATAATGAGAATGAGTTCCATTAGACTATTTTTTAAATGAGCTAAGTTCATGGTGAAGTGTTGTGATCTGGCTTTCTAAGTTTCAACCATCATGTTCCCTAGCTAGATTGTGTAATATGAAGTCTCACACAATGATTGTTGATCTATTTGAATTTGTTTATGCACTATCCACTTCTACGATAGATCAGGTGTGAAGTCGATTCTCTCCAACTATTTTACTTGTCAACTACATGTGGCTTATTAACTATTGAAGATATGCTTAGATGCACATAATATATCAAATACGTGGTAGTGGGAGATTGACCATACCTTTTTTATGGACAGTCAACTAAGTCCATGGTCGAGTAGTGGATCGAATGAGGTTAAATAGTCTTGACTTGACTAAAGTTGAATGTGGATCGAAATTATCCCTCTCTTCCTTGACTCAATTGTGCGTAGCCCTCTTTCCTTGACTCAACCGAATGAAAAATTCTCTTCCTCAATTCAACAGAGCATATCCTTGTTTCCTCGACTCGAACAGACATATTTGTCTCTTATCGACTCAAATTGATCGTGTTTTTTGGCTACATTTTGAAGTTTTCTCTCCTTCACTAGTGGTTTTCCCCTTGCTTGTTATTCTTCAGTGCAACAATGTCTTTAGACACCACCACTCACATTGGAATCTCATTTTATCACTTCTGTTTTTGCTTGTTCCAACATAGTATTCCAATGTGAGTGGTGATGTCTAAAGACATTGTTGCACTGAAGCATAACAAGAAAGGGACCTTAACATATAATAAGAAACTGTACACTTTGTTTCATGTTTTTAAGAAGTGGAAGCACTATTTGATGGGAAAGTAAACCATTATACGCAATGATCACTAACCACTGCAATATTTGTAGGCATAGAGTAAGCTTCAACAAACGAGGCTCTACAAGTGGATGGAGTTTTTGAAACATTTTCATCTAGTCATCAAATATAGGAAGGGGAACACTAATAAGTTGGTAGACATTCTTTAAAGGCAACCCACATCCAAGATTATAACTTTGGGAACTCTTATGCACAAGGAGTCTGTTACCCATGCTAAATACAAATATGCATGCACTAGAGATGAGGGATATAAAGAGGTGTTTTAGTAGCTATAGGGAAAAATTTACATAGAATAATTTCACAGCAAGGCTATATGTAATCTCTATAATGGGTTTCTATACAATATAGATAATCTCTATGCTCCTAAAGGTGAAATATTGCAACTTATTAGAGAGGTTCACACCCCCAAGGTTGCAAGACATTTTAGTGTTGGGAATATAGTTGTCAAATTACAAAGGTATGTGTATTGGCTCAGAATGCAAGAATATGTAGATTGGTTTATTAAAGGATGCATACTTTGTTGTATGTGGGCCTAATGGTTAAGAAAATGTGTTTCCTCTTAAGAGGTCACAAGTTCAAATACAGAGGGGGGTAGGGTATGTATACCTCCATAGACTTTACCAGTCAAATCGTTGGGTGGAGGGGGTTCCCTTGTCCCACAAACATGGGGGTCTCATACACCAATTTGGTGTGGCTTGGCCATGACCTTAAAAATAGATTATTATTATTACTAGAAAGCCTAGTAATAGAAATCAAAGTTTATATCATCCCCTGCTGGTTTTTCTGGTATCATCGTGTTTATATCATCCCCTGCTGGTTTTTCTGGTATCATCGTGCGAGGACCCTCCTATTTCCTACTCTAGTCCCAGAGGGTCGAGGGAAAATGTTTGAAGAAGATGCTACTCTCTTAATTATGAAGTTAAGGAAGGATTGATGATATGTGATCTCATGCACCCTAGGTTTTCAGATGTTGAAAGGCATGTTTTTCTCTATATTTTGAGGCTTGTATCTTGGAGGTTTTGGGTATATACTTTGAAACATATCTTGGAGGTTATGGCACATGTTTGAGGCATGTCTTGAAGGTTTTGACATATGAGGAACATATTGGAGTTCTTGGCACATTCTTGAGGCATATCTTGGCACACGGTTTGATGCATATCATGATGATTTTGAGCACATGATTTGGAGGAAATTCTTGGAGATATTGACATAAGTTTTATGTGGTTTTATAAATTTTGATGATGATGAAATAAAAATATTAGTGGCAACAAAAATGATATGTTGCTTCTATAATTTATATTCAAGGTAGGAAGGAAGGGGAAAGGAAATGGAGTTGTATCTTCCTTGAATTTAGAGCCTATAAAATAGGGGGTTGGAGACTCCTTCCAGTTGGAGCTGGAGAATCTAGGGAGTTGTATCTTCCTTCAAGTTGGATCCTATAAATAAGGAGGTTGGTTCCTCCTTCCATATGGTGTTGGATAATTTTGGAAGTTGGTGCTTCCTATGAATGTAATCTTCTGATATATAAGAAATCATTCCATGGTTTTCTCCCATTTGGGTTTCCATGTAGAATTCTTGTGTACTATGTTTATGTGGTTATATGTTTATGCTATATTGAATGAAACAAAGTATTTAATGGAATCATAAGTGATAAATTTAATGCTTACATGTGATTGAAATGGTGAAAATTTCATAATA